>ML112094.1:74052-99086 GCA_003697995.1 Taxidea taxus jeffersonii
CACACACACACACACACACACACACACACGCACGCACACACAAATCCAAATCAGAAAGGAAGAAGTTAACTATCTCTATTTGGAGATGACATAATCATATATGCAGAAAATCCTTAAGATGAACCAAAAATCTTTTAGAACGTATAAACAAATTCAGAAAACTTGTAGAATACAAAATTAAATATAAAATTTAGTCACAATTACATACACAAAAAGCAAACTATCTGAAAAGGAAGTTGAGAACATTTTCTATTCACAATAGAAATAAACAACAACACATTTGGGAATAAATTTAACCAAGAGGTAAAAACGTGCTCACTGAAAATAAGGTTAATAAAAGAAATTAAGGAAGGCACAGATAAATGGAAAGACTGCCTGTGTCTATGGGCTCAGAGAATTACCATTGTTAAATTGTTCATAACATCCAAACTAATGTACAGATTCAGTGCAATATATCAAAATTCCAAAGGTATTCTTTGCAGAAATAGGAAAAAAAACTATCTTAAAATTTGTATGGAACCATAAAAGACATTGGATAGCCATAAAGGACCTTGAAATAGCCATAAAAGACCTTGGAGAACAAAGCAGGAGGCATTACACTTCTTAATTTCAAAATTACAAAGTTTCATAATCAAAACTATATGGCATTGGCATAAAAACAGACACATGTACCGAGAGAACACAATAGAGAGACAAAAAATAAATCCACACATCTATGGTCAACTTATCCTTGCCAAGTGTGCCAAAAATACACAATGGGGGAAAGGACAGACTCTACAATAAATAGTATTGGGAAACTATATTCATATGCAGAAGAATTAAACTGGACTTTTATCTCACACCATATACAAAATTCAACTCTTTAATATGGATCAAAGGCAAACATAAGACCTGAAACTGTAAAACTACCAGAAGAAAATGCAGGAAAATATTTCATGACATTGGTCTGCGCAATGACTTTTTGGATCTGACCCCAAAAGGACAGGAAAAAACAAAAAAGAGGAATAGGATTGCAACAAACTAAAAAGCTTCTTCATAACAAACAACAGGGTAAAAAAAACAACCTAGAGAATAGAAGAATGTAAATTGGTACAACTACAATGGAAAACAATATTGAGGATGCTCAAATATTAAAAATTGAAACACTGTAAATCCAGCAATCTCACTTCTGGGTGTACATATGAAAGAAATGAAATCAGTGTATGAAATTACAGTGTATATAATTGTGTGTGTTTGTGTGGTTATGTAGATATATATACATATATAAAATGGGAGATATTGGCCAAAGGGCACAGGTTATGCAAGTTAGTATGATGAGTAAATTCTAGAGATCTAATGTATTGACATGACTATACTGCCATGTTAATATTACTGTTTAACAATATATTATTGTATACTTGAAATTTTCTAAGAAAGTAGATCTTAATTGTTCTCACCACCAAAAAAAAAAAAATAATAATAAGGAAAAAATAAAAAGAAGAAAGAAGGGAAGAAAATAGAAGCTATATCAAGTGAGAGATATGTTAATTAGCTTGATTATGGTGATTATTTTACAATGTATATGTCTATCAAAACATCAGGTTGTGGACTTAAAATAGACAAAACTTTTATTTGTCCACTAGACCTCAATGAAGCTGGAAAAATAAGCTATTGCCATCTTAAAAAAAAAAAAAAAAAAAACGAAAAAGAGAGAGAGAGAGAGAGAAAAGAACTTGCTCTCTCTCTGCTCCCTGCATCTGTGAAGATGGCCACTTATAAAGCAGAAAGTGGACCCCCACTAGTTACTGGATCTGACAGCACCTTTGACTCCCCAACCTCCAGATCTATGAAATGTTTGCTGTTTAAGCTACCCAGTCTATGGTAATTTGTTATAGCAGCCCAAACTGATTAAGTCAACAGCTAAAACTCAGTTATGAAGTACCTATAATAAATTATTGAAAAATAGTCATATAACTTACATGAGTAAAATAATGATTACCTTCCACATTAGATTATTTTTCTAAAATTGGTTATCTGTTCGAAGAAAATATCGTATGGTATGTTTAAACAGTTATATGATTAAGAAGCATCAATAACAATCAGTTCCCTCTACGCTATGCCAAAATACACTTAGCATGAGTTTCCTCATTAATGCTCTTTTCCAAACAAATTATTGACATTTCCTTTTTTTTAATTTTAAGATTTAGGTAGGTTAGTGTTTTCTGTTTTTGTAGGTTAGTTTTAAAACAGTTCTTGCAAAAGAAAAATAGTTCTTTCTGAACATAACACAAATGTAAACATTATATTTATCCTGAACTATAGCAAAATAAAACATTTTAATTCTGTACTCAGATATTAATTTTAGATTAGCCCTACCAATTTTGAAATATAAAAAGGTATATGTTGATTATGATTCTTCTATAAGTTTTATTCATATAATTCAGACCATTTAATACTGCTTTTAGGTGTTAAAAATTACTAAAACTTGCAATTCATAAAAAATTAGTAACCAAAATTTCATATTGGCTACAATAACTAAATTTTCAATATTCTGTATATTAATACTTTTTCCCAAAGGAATTCTTACTTCTTTGAATCATTTCATCATCAGCATACATAAATAAGGCCTAAAAGGCAAGGTATCCTGTCATAACATTTTGATTAAAGTAGAACTTTGTGCAACCTTTCTTGTGAAGCAATTTTGAAAAATAACAAGAGATTTTAATTACTTTGAGAATATAAAATACTTATAAAAATATACTAAGTAGAAAACTGAAAAGAGGATAACATCTATATATGTGCAAACATTCCATATATTATTTTTTATATGATATTTACAAAAAAATCCAAATATCCAGTTATAAGGGGTTGATAAATATGCTTCATCAATGCAATACACTATTTTGCAACCACAAAAATATGTTTTCAAAGTTTTAATAAAAGATAGGGAATTATTTATGCAAAGATTAAAAGAGGGAAATTTTTAAAATTCCCCAAATAGTAACAAGAGTTGATTTTGAGTTGAGGGATTATGAGTGAGTTTTTCTTTCTGAACCCTTTTTTGCATTGCCAGATTTTTGCTGGTCATGATCTAAGAAGGGTTTTAAAATATAATAATTGTTAAATAAGAGTATTTTAAAATTACCCTACTATAAAAATGCAGTGTAACTGGACACATTGGAATCTATCCTTATAGCAGAACCCTTATGTGAAGAGGAACTGAAGTTAGACGAGTCAAAATTCATTCTGTCTCCAATACTTACTAGTTATGAGAACTAAAGCCATGCATTGTTCATCTCCAAGCCCCCATTTATTTGTTTAAATATTTGGATAAGTGTTATAATGCCTATTTATTTATTTGTTTGTTTGTTTGTTTTTACAATACCTAAATTTTATTTTATTTTTTCAAACTTTTATTTGAATTGTAGTTAGTTAACATATAGTATAATACTGGTGTCAGGAGTAGAATTTGGTGATTCATCACTACATAGAACACCCAATGCTCATCGCCCGTGCCTTCCTTTCTACCCATCACTCATTTAATCCATCCCCCATCCACTTCCAACAGCCTTCACTTGATTCTTTATAGTTAAGAGTCTCTTATGGTTTATTTCTCTCTCTCTCTCTCTTTTTTCTCCTTTCTCCTATGTTCATTTGTTTTGTTTCTTAAACTCCACAGATGAGTGAAATCATATGGCATTTATCATTCTTTGACAATACCTAACTTTTAAAGTTAAGGTGAGGAAAATTAAAAATTGGAGTAAGAAATGTTAGGAATATAGCATTGTAGATACTCATTAAATTCAAGTCATTATTATCATTCTTAGATGAAAGAAATAGGTAATTATTAATAGAATGTGTATACAATATTTTTTCTGATATGGAGTTTATTAATTGCTAATATAAATGCTTAGTTTTCCATATCATTGGTGCTGATAACATAAATCCTGGTATCCTATATTATGGCTGACAGAAATGGAAAGGAAAATTTCGATAAAACTTTTACCATAGGTAATGAAGCTGATTCGTCCTGAGAGAAATATTTTAAATATAAAATTATGAAATATTAGTAATGATCACACCATATGGAAATGACTTCTATGACAATTTTGGTGACTTTGGTTTGTATAAATATACATATTTACATAGTTTAGATTGTCAAATATGGCAATTTCATACACACATTTATGTGAATGTGTGTACACACACACACACATTGAGACGGTGATTGTATAGGGTTCATTTATAACATACTGTCCTTCATTCATGAAATATCTTAATACTCATTCCACAAAGATCCTTTTCCTTTTTTTTTAATGGGTAACACAATATCAAACAACCATGAAACCACCACCACCAGAATATTTACAAAGCTTATAATGACTTACAAGGCCTCTCTTTCTGTCTTCCTGCCTACTACCACTTGTGGTTTTCAGTTCCACACTTTCATTTTCATATAGTTATATTTAGATGTCACATTAAGCCGTGAATGATAGGGCAAATAGTGCTGCACCACATGGCAATATTATTCACTTCAGCTGCTGCATAGTATTCCTCAACATAACTTTTACCCCTATATCTTCATCCAGTATCTTGCCAGTTATCTTTTTTAAAATTAATTAATTGATTAATTAATTTTGAGAGTGTGAGCACAGGAGAGAAAGAGCCAGGAGAGTGGCAGAGGGAGAGGGAGAGAGAGAATTTTAAGCAGGCTCCACGCCCAGTACAGAGCCTGGGTTCAGTCTCAAGATCCTGAGGTCAAAGCTGACCCAAAATCAAGAGTTGAATGCTTAACTGACTGAGCCACCCAGGTGTCCCCCAACTGTTTTTTTTTTTTATGTTGCCATTTACTTTTTCTGATGTTCAAAGCTGTGCTGTTCTAAATACTCATGTATATTCATGTACCTAGTGTATATTAAATTCTACATATTTTTATGTCAATTACTATTTACTTATTTTAATGCTATTTCCTGATTTCAAGATAATCCATGATATGAATTCACAAATAATTTAATTAAAGTATGACCTTATTTTGAGCTGAGGGGATTCAGAGCAGATTTGTCATGTCAATGATAGAAGTTATAAATAAGCAAGTGGGAGTGAGGGAAGCAGAAGTATGGCCAGATTAGAATTAGAGATATCAGTATGGGCTCATGTTTATATTAATTTATAGATAGATTATGGGTACATAGATAGATAATAGATAGACTACTCAAATATTCAGTGTGTATACTAATACATGTAAAATGGTTATAGAATTGAGAAAACATTACCATTCACCATTAGGAACAAATTTATGAACCCGAGTGCAGTATTAAGACTGAGTTCCTTCTGTCTTTAATTTTATGGTATCAAGCCAAAGCATTGTTTTCCAAAGTTACTTAGATCAGCTACTTTGGCATTTCTTTCAGGAAGGTTATATCATACATTTATAATATAGTTATACTTTTTAGTTATAGTATACATTCCATCCTGTGATTACTTGGCATGTTGGTTGACTTCTGAAAATATTTGCAAACAGTACAAAAGCTGACTTTTTGTTTTGGTCAATTTTATGGATTTTGACAAATGTATAAAGTAGGATATCCACGGGACACCTGGGTGGCTCAGTTGGTTAAGCAGCTGCCTTCGGCTCAGGTCATGATCCCAGCGTCCTGGGATCGAGTCCCACATCGGGCTCCTTGCTTGGCGAGGAGCCTGCTTCTCCCTCTGCCTCTGCCTGCCACTCTGTCTGCCTGTGCTCGCTCGCTTGCTCTCTCTAACAAATAAATAAATAAAATCTTTAAAAAAAAAAAAAAAAGTAGGATATCCACTAATAATACTACACAGAAGAGTTTTATCACCTTAAAAATCCTTTTTGTGATTCCTTTATACTCAAACTTTCTCTCTCTCTCAACAACTGACAATCATTGATTTGTTTTCTGTCCCTATTATTTTGCCTTTTTCAGAATGGCAAATTAATGACATGTAGTCTTTTGAGTCTAACTTCTTTGACCAAGCAAAATGTATTCAAGAGTAATCTGTTTAGGGACGGACACCTGGGTGGCTCAGTGGGTTAAGGCCTCTGCCTTCACTCAGGTCAGGATCCCAGGGTCCTGGAATTGAGCCCCACATTGGGCTCTCTACTCAGCGGGGAGCCTGCTTTCTCCTCTCTCTCTGCCTGCCTCTCTGCCTACTTGTGATCTCTGTCAAATAAATAAATAAAATCTTAAAAAAAAAAGAGTAATCTATATAATTGAGTGAATCAGTATTTCAAGTCTTTGTTGTTTTTGCTGTTTCTGTTTCTTTCTGTTTTTGTTTTTAAGATGGCTGAATACTGTCCACTGTATTGATGAGCCATATATATATATATATTTTTTTTAATTCATATGTTAAAGGACATCATTGTTTTCAGATTTGGGTGACTATGAATAGAGCTGCCATAAACATCCATACAAAATTTTCATGTAAACCTTAAATTCCTGAGTCACTTCACTCAAGAATTAAGAGTGATACAGCTATAATGTGAGGTAAATATGTGTTTACATTTATAAAAAATTACCATATTTTTTTCAAACTGAATGTACTATTTGCCATTCCACTAAGGGCTTCTTTTGCTCATGACTTCTGCCAGAATTAACATTTTCCATTTTTTTTAAATTAAGCATTTTAGTAATTGTGTAGTGATTGTATTTATCTAAAGATGAATGATGCTGACTATATGTCACTCATATATATCCATGTGCTCATATAGTGATTGTATAGGTATTTTGTGGGTTTTTTTAGTTTTTATTTTTTTATAGTTGAGTTTTATTTAGAAATATTTTCTCCTAGTTTGTGGCCTTGTTTCATTTAACGGTATCTTTTGAAGAGAAAAATTGTTCAGCTTGGATAAAATCTAAGTTACTAATTTTTCCTTTTGTGAATTGTACTTTTGGTCTTTATATGAAAACCTGTTATCAAAGCCATTGTTACACAGATTTCCCATTACATGTTCTCAACGGTGTTTCATAGTTTTGTCTTTTATATTTAGGCCCATGATCCATAGGCCTAATTTGTATATGCAAAGCATATGTCAAAGATCTCATTTTGCATAGGGAAATCCATTGTTTCTGTGCCTTTTGTTAACAACACTATCTTTTCTTTAATAAATTAAAAGAAAGTTATCCCTGTGTATCTTTACCACAAATCTGTTCATATATTTGTATGGATCTATTTCTTAGATTGCTATTCTCTTTCATTATTCTATGTGGGCTCTTCTTTAATTATTGTGTTGTTTGTATAGATGAAATGTTTTTATTGTGTTTTTACTGCATTTTTAGCTTTCGAGAATCCCTGCAAGCCTATGCTACTCATGGATGGGTTTCTGCCTAGACTTGCTTCTCACTGAGTGGTAGTCTCTTACTTGGTACTTGATCAATCCTGACGGATTTGAGTGAGCTCTTCATGTTCCTGGTTGAGCCTCAGTCTTATGTGAGACTTGTGTGCCCCAGACCTTGTGCTTGAGACATTCTCTGAATTCCTGCCATTCTCTTTGTTTAGCAAACACACAGCTCATATTTGTGATGAGTTTTGAGTGGGAAAGGGTTTCTTGTATTCCCTCAAATAGTAGCAGACCTCTAGTTCGTATGGGAACAAATCCTGGTTCCAGGAAGGCTTTGTTTTCATATATTTTTTTAAGATTTTATTTATTTATTTGTTAGAGAGAGAGAGAGAGCGAGCACAGGCAGACAGAGAGGCAGGCAGAGGCAGAGGGAGAAGCAGGCTCCCTGCTGAGCAAGGAGCCAGATGTGGGACTCGATCCCAGGACGCTGGGATCATGACCTGAGCGGAAGGCAGCCGCTTAACCAACTAAGCCACCCAGACGTCCCAGTTTTCATATTTTTAAGAGACAAGAATTTTAACAACCTCCCATCAAACCAGTGTGGGTAGGGAGAGGCACAGAAACTTTTGGGCTCAAGCAGAGAGAATTTCTGGCCTTTTACTGAGCCAGGTAGGCTTTGCTTACCCCTTTTCCTGAAATAAATTCCCAGAATTCTTACTGGGGTACCTAACAATAGTCACTGTGAAATTTGTAGAAATCTAGCATTTCAGTGTTTCTCATGTCTCTCCTGGTTTATTTCCCAGAGAAGTGAATGTTTTTCCTACCTCCCACTCTCTAAAATGCCTCACCTCACTGAAGAATTTAATAGCTGGTTAATCAATTAAATAGAATTGTAGCATTAGTTTAAACTGTCTTATTGATATTGCATTTTCTTTTTCTTTTTGATGTCTTCAATAATGATTCAGTGATAGGTTAACTGTTATCTTTATTTTCTCTGCCATTTTAGGTACTTGGTAGGAAGCATAAATTAAAATCTTATTATACAGAATGGAAGACAAGCTGAGCAGAAAATTGAATTATTTTGCAGATTATAAACTTTCAATTGCATAGCATAAATAATTATTTTTATTTTGCTTTACATTTCTTATTTGATCCTAACTGCAAATGAGGTCAGCAATGAGTTTTCCTGCAGACATAGTGAATTTTATTCTATTATATAGCTTTAAAATATTCAGTAATTTATAAATTGTTCATATCTCAATGTAAAAATTAATTTTAAAAACACATTCTTCACTCTTGTTTAAAACAAATTTCTTAGTATTTTCAACCAGCACTGACAGTTTCAGAGCTCTTGTTATTTCTTTAACAGTTTTCTAAGCAGAAGAGAGAAGATAATAAATGAAACAGATATTAGCCAATGCAATTAGTATACAAACCCTGACGTATATGTAGATAAAAATTAAATGTTGTGGTACAGAAATTGAGTGAGTTTCCTGGATCCCCAGATAGGAATTTAAAGACTCAGATCTCTAGTATATCATTAGAGATCTCTTTCCACTTTCATTCACTCCTAAATATTGCTTCTAAGTATTATCTTCTCTCCCATTTAAAATGATATTGGTGCAATTTATCAATTCCAATTCCAGGTACATTCCATCTTTCTCCAACACATATTTATCTATCTTAATTTACACACACACATACACATACACACACATTCATAGAATTGTAATTTCTTATATTTCAGAGGAAGATAAGCATCAGTAAATGTCACATGGGGCTAATAAACATTGTCCTCTTCCCATAGACCATACAGGGAAGAGGGGAGCTGAGCACAAACAGGTAAGATAAACTCCCTTCCTAAAGTGGCATGGAAGAAGACCAAGTAATTACCTGTATTTTCCTAGTATCTTAGGAAGGAAGGCCTATTTTATCATTTAAAGTGCATTCTGTGACTTTTGCTTTTATTTAAGATGTGGGAGGCCACAAGAAAATGTCACATTTACCCTATACAAGTAAAACCTGAAAAATATACAAAAATCATAAATTTTCTTGAGTCCATTAGAGAGCCAAGGTTCCAGGTAACCTGGGCTAACTGAATCTAAATAGTGACAAATTTTTCTAAGAGGTGATGAAGACCAGCAAATTGTTTCACATTTGCCAGAGTGTGGAAGAAGTGGCTATCATATAAATAGGTGAGAAGAATTCAGCTGAAAAGTCAGCAAGTCATGAAAAGCTGAGTTGGCTTATAATGTCAGTTTAGAAGAGAAACCAAAGGTCAGACACATGGTAAGTTCCTAGTCACTTGCCAGCTCTTTCCCAAGAGAGATTGGGGGAAAAACAGGAACCTAGAGAGTCTCTTGGTGGCACAAATATGTGGGAGGTTATTGATTGTTCTTACAGACCAGAAACAAATATCACCCATACCTGGAGACCCTTCTTTCATATGAAGGGAGTCTTCAACTGTTGGGGGAAGAGCAGGAAACACTATGGTCCTCATGATTCAAGAAAACAGCCAGTGCTTCTGCAGGAGAGGAGGAAGCAAACCCATCTGCCTCTAGGCAAGTAGGGGAACCTCCAGATTTAAGATACCTGCTACCATTTGAGGTGAGGTAGAAACAATTTTCCACACAAGACAGATAGATGGAATGCACATTTTGGTTTCTAGGAGGATTGATACAAATACTGAAAACAGAACATCTTAACATCAAGTCTCAGTGCAGTTTGCCCTTTTTTGAAAATTTTTTTTTAAATTTTTTTAGATCGTGCCTGGAGCTTTTTCATTTTAGATATGTGTTGGCCCTCTCTCTCTGTGTTCTTTCTCCCTTCCTCCCTCCCTTCCTTCCTTCCTTAGTTCCTGTGTCTGTCTGTCTGCCTCTCTTTCTTTCTAAAACTCAAATTACACAAACATTATTATGTTTGATATTGTCCCCTAGCTCTTGGATACTCTGTTGTGTTTCATTTCCTTTTCTTTTATTCCCTTTTCTCTTTGTTTTTTGGTGTAGGTAATTCCTAGGAAGATAGATAATTCCTATTTATCTGTTTTCAAGGTCGCTTTTTGTTACCTTTGCTGTGCATGCTGATTTATCATTCTTCATATCTGAAAATTTTTTCTTGAACTTTTTGTGACCCTTAATAATTTCCATCTCTCTGCTTAAATATTTCATTGGTTCATACACATTGTCTAATTTTTTCTGTAAATTCTTTAACATACTGGTAGTAGTTATTTTATAATTCCTGACCAGTAGCTCCAGTATTTCTTCTATCTGAAACTTGTGTTTTTTTTTTTAAATTATTTCTTGCCTTATTGCTTTCCTAAAAATTTGTTATGGAATGACAGCTGTCATATATAGAAGAAAAGTAGAAAATGGAGTAAAGTTTATGTTTGGAAATGGACACACATCTTCTGTTAGGCTATTAATGTGGATAAGTTAATTCAGTCAATAGAATTTAGATTTTATTGTTGCTTTAGTTGTTTGATGCATCAAAGCCTTTGAGTTCTTCCAGCAGTGGATTGATATCACATGTCACCATCTGAGACACAGGTTACTTAAAACTAGAGTCTGAAACAGATATTTTTGAACAGATGATAGATGCTTTCAGAAGTAGAGGTTGAGTAAAGCAGGCTAATGTTAGAAAAAAGGTAAACAAGATATGGTTGCAAGACAAATCTAGAAAAGTATGATCTTATGGGAAATCTGGAGTGTGACTTGCAAGACAAAGGCTCTCTTACCTAGAGAAAAGGCAGCCAAGTGGTTATACCCATACTTGAGTCAATGAGTGGCTAGAGGTCATCCAGTGGAAAGCATCAAGAATCTCCCATTGGGATAGTTTCCATTTGCCATGTTCAAGCCTCTGGGAAAGATATAATTGCAGCATCTGGGGGATACATCAGCTAAATAATTGGAATCCAGGCAGGACACCCAGAGCATCTGATTCACTCTGAAGCCATATTCTATCTATATTCTGTCATTCCAATCAAATCACAGACACTGATTCAGCTAGGATGTTAATGTATTAAATCAAGGAACTAGAAGTAAAATGATAAAAGAATATTTTCATTAAGTGTCAAACAGAAGCATGTGTTAAGTAGTATCACTATAATTCTAAGTAATTTTTTTTTTCCTACACTAGCTTGAAAACAGATGTTCAAAATTTACTGGCTTTATTTTTCCCATAAATTCCATGTGTATGTATGACTACTATAGGCTTAGAGCTGGCAAACGAAAATCGAATAGACACATTGGATAATCACTTGCACATCAGACAGTGAGTCATGATACCTGAATCCTAGTCTAGAAGTGATTACTAACAAATGCTGTGGTTTTGGACAAGTTATTTCTTCTCCTAGCCATGACTTATTTCTAAAAGGCAGATAAGAAAGACAACACATAATTTCAAGATTCAATTTGGCTTAGGGAAATTTTATTCAAATTCAGAATATATAACACGTGCCTTTCCTTTACTGCTAACAGCAAAATGATATTCTACAATGCAGACTATTCTCCATGCAAATTAACAGTGATTTGAAATACCATAATGAGACACTCCAAAATATGCTTAAGTAGTGGATTAATTTACACCTGCATTTTAAAACTCTACTGCAGGAGGGATTTTTTTTTTAACAAAATGTTTAAATATAAATATAAAACAGCCCTGAGAAAAAGAAAGAAAACAAGCTAAAATTCCAAGCCAGTAGATATTTGGGTGAGAAAAAGGACTCATTAAGGAAATCAGGTTAGATCTAAGTGTGATCATTTTAAATGTCTTTTTTTAATATGCTAATATTTTATTTTTAGCTGGCAAAAAGGAGAAGCACAAACTCAGGGATTCACAAAAATCTTTTATGCATTTCAGAGAAGAAAAGATGCTTAGCTTCTCATTTGAGTCTCTATTCCAAATGAGAACAATTAGGTGAAAAAGTTTAGGGGTGGAATGAATAGGAGCTTTGATCAGAATTACAAGTTCTCTTTTGGACTCTGCTGAAATTAAAGGTGTCTAAGACCTGTTTTTTAAAAAAAAGTATTATTTTATTGTTAATCACCCTAGATTTCCTTAGAAATATATATATTTTACTCTGAATAACTTGCACTACCATTTCACTGAATTTACATTTTTACATTTCTTCAAATTCATAAGTAGGATCTATATAAATATTTTATTCTATATTGACCCAAAAAAATTTTTGGTGAGAGATGAAGAGAAAACACCTAACTCAACAATAAATCCTATGTGGTGAAAGGCAATTATTGTGGGTTTTGAAAATCACAAAGCCCAGGAAGATATTAGTCTATTAGACAAAGTTGGGAACAAAGTTCCCACTTGCAGACATACTCTTTCCATCTTTGCTTTAAAAGGCCTTACCATATGATGGAGTATGTGAATTCTTTTTTTTTTTCTTTTTAAGATTTTGTTTATTTATTTTAGAGAGAGAGAGATCATGCACAAGCAAGGGGGAGGGATAGATAGAGAGGAAGAAGCAGACTCCCCACTAAATGGAAAGCCCAAGGACAAGGATGCAGGACTTGATCCCAGAACCCTGAGATCATGACCTGAGCTGAAGGCAGATGCTTAACTGATTGAGTGACCCAGCATGTGAATTCTGAAGGTTATGGAACAAAAGAAGACAATGAGAAAGATATAATGGAATAGTAGAATAGGTAAACAGTTTCTGACTCATAATTCTTTCTTTTTCCTGAATCCTTCATGAGGTCATACAAGGCAACAATAAAATATCTAAATATACCTCAATTTAGACAAATGTGTGCATGCATTTTATGCTGTTCCAGGACTCTAAAGGCTCATTTTGTTGCAAGATGCAGGTAGGCATCAGTAAATAAGGAGCTTATAAATTTTTTAAGTAAAGATCTACATATAGAATAATATAATAAATGCACATTGTGATTTAAATAAAAACTCATTAGAGCTTTAATCATAACAATATTATTATGGAGATCTTGATATTTCTATGTCTAATTATTTAAACAAACTATTTTTGCTATGTATATGCTGTATTAATAATGTCATTGGTCTAAAGTGTGCATTACATGCAAAAAGTAATGGATTAATTCCATATGATCTTTACATGGCAAATATATGAGAAAATAGTATATTTCTTACCATTTTTTGATGTTTTTTCTTGGTTTAGAGGTCTGTCTTTCAAATTTTTTCACTGAAATTGTTCTGTTCTTTGTTAAATTGTACCTTGAATTATTTTAGAAGAATATGCAATATGGGAAAGTCATTGATAATTTGTGATTTAAATTATAAAGTTAAAAAAAAATACCTGTCTACTTCCAGAATCACATTCATTGTTTTTGGAGAGTATTGGAGATTATCTGGCTAAACTACTGATTTTACAGGGAGACTTGAAGATTTTCCAGGCTTAACTTTTTTGCCCAGGGGTAAGGAATTTTAAAAGTATTAGATAAGGAATGTAACTGATACTCTTTCTCCTATTGAAAGTTGTTATTCAAAATATAAGCCTCTGATCAGAAACATTGGCACACCTGGAAGCTGGTTAGAGATACAGAATCTCAGTCACTATTCCAGATATATTGAATTAGAATATACAATTGAGTAAAATCCTTGGTGTTCATTAAATTTAGTAAATCCCTGGTAATTCAAATGAAAGTGCAACAAGAACTTTACATTAGGAAAGTTTGGGGTGGGAAGAGATATCTCACAATGACCTCATTTCACTTCAATATTCAACTTTCCTTCTTGCATTCAAAGGCAATGTTCACCAAAGCAGGATGCTTGGGTCTTCCTTGGTGTAGGAAGGAAGTAGTAGGACTTTTGGGGTGCCTGGGTGACTCAATTGGTTAAGCATTTGCCTATGGCTCAGGTCATGATCCCAGGGTCCTGAGACTGGGTTCCACTTCAAGCTCCTTATTCAGCAGGGAGCCTACATCTCCCTCTGTGTGCTTCTCCCTCTGCTTGTTGCTCCCCCAGCTTATGCTCTCTCTCTGACAAATAAATAAAATTCTTTAAAAAAATTACTAGAATTTCAATTTAGATATAATTTAAAAAATCCCATCAAACCAGTTATTCTCTTTTGTTCCACAAGATCATTCTTCATCCCTTAACCCCTTCATCTGTCCCATAACTAGGCATTCCTCTAAGGGCACAGTCATCTAGGCTTATCACCCTTTGAAATCTGGTTGGATTTAGCCTGTGGGAGGGACCATATAGAGATCAGAAAATGAGGATGAATGTAAAATATTTCTCTTTGAGCTCCTATTTTCTTTCTGCCTAGGGCACCAAGATCATGGAAGTGGCTGTTTTCTTCTACAGTTATAGATACTGTGAGGCAGCTGCTCTTCCAAGATTCCTGTTCCCTTCTTGTTCTAGTAATCTCATTTTCATTCCCTGGTCTTTTTAGGAAATGAAGTGGTACCATTTTCTGGTGTTGCTAGTCCACGCTTACACAAACAATCTTTGTTGATTCCTTAACGCTAATCCACAACTCTGTAAATAATTTCTTCATTGTTTTCAAAGTTCCAAAATTGTCCCTTTCCTGTAAGGTCTGTGACTAATACATCCATCTTTTTTTGTTTTTATCCCTCAGAAACTACAGAAGAGATGTGTGTTACCAAAACCAGAGACTATATCAAGAAAGAGGAAGTCAAAGGAATCACGAAATAGGGGATTTTAAATAATGCTGAAGATAGACTACAGAATAGCAACTGTATAGCAACCTAGAGGAAAAAAAAAATGTCTGGGACAGTTGTTTTCTGGGGGGGGGAACAAATTTTATATATCATCTCATGCATTATAAAGTATTGAGAAGGAATTTATATCAGACCAAAAAATAAGCAATTATTAACAATAAGAAGTAGTATGTGTATAATACTATGGAATTTATCTGTAATATTTCAATAAAATGTAATGTAATTATTTAAAATGTATCTAAAATTATAATAAAAATAATTATTTAAAAAAAACACAATTTGGATCTTCCATCATAATAAATTGTCATTATATGATAACTAATAGTAACAAAGTGATTCATATTTAAGGAAGTTATTGAGAAATATATAGATCGATACATAAAGTAAAACATTGAAAATGATTGTTTTTGGTAGATAGTGATGATTAATAGTTCATAAATTTTCCTTCTAATCTCATCCAAATACATTCAGTTTACTACAATCAATACCAATTGCAAAATAAATGTAATTCCACTTTTACAACCTCATTTTTCAAAAGCCTTACACAATTACTCAGAAGCCATATACTATTGGGGTGCTTTCATCATCATTGTACTTGATAGCAACAATTTTTAAATTAATAGTCAACAGTGAAAAGGCAATGTGATAGGCACTGGAGATACAAATGTTATAATCTTCTCTAAAATAGTCTTGATTATAAACACAGGAACAGACTCTCTTTTTGTCACCTCTGTTCTTTACTTCAATTTCTACTCTTGTTATGCCTCTGTTCTGAGTCAGGCCTCTTCCCAAGAAGACTGTTTAACTTTCTTAATAATTATACTGTTTTAAGAATAAGATTTTTATTTTTTAAAATTTATACTTAAATTCCAATTAGTTAACATACAGTATAATATTAGTTTCAGGTGTCCAGTATATAATTCAACACTTCTATAGAACACTAAGTGCTCATCACAACAAGTGCACTTAATCCCCATTGCCTATTTCACCCATTCCCCTCTCTCCTCTAGTAACTATCGGTTTATTCTCTATAAAAGACTCTTGTTTCTTCATTTGCCTTTCTTTTTCTCCCCTTTGCTTGTCTGTTTTATTTCTTAAATTCCACATATGAGTGAAATCATATAGTACTTGTCTTTCTCTGACTAACTTATTTCACTTAGCATTATACTCTCTAGCTCCATACATGTCCTTGAAAATGGCAGGATTTCATTCTTTTTTTATGTATGAGTAATATTTCATTGTATATTTACTATATCTTCTTTATCCACTCATCAGTTGATGGACACTTGGGCTGTTTTCAAAATTTGGCTATTATAGATAATGCTGCTACAAACACAGGGCGTCTGTATCACTTTGAATTAGTGTTTTTGTATTCTTTGGGTAAGTATTTGGTAGTGCATGTGTTGGATTATAGGGTAATTCTATTTTTAACTTTTTGAGGAAACCCCATGATATTTCCCAGAATAGCTATACCAGTTTGCATTACCACCAACAGCGCATGAGAGTTTCTTTCTCTCTACATCCTTGCCAACACTTGTTGTTTCTTGCATTCTTTATTTTAGCTATTATGGAAGGTGTGAAGTGATACTTCACTCTAGTTTTGGTTTGTAGTTCCCTGATGATCAGTGATGTTGAGCATCTTTTCATCTATCTGTTGGCCTTCTGTATGTCTTCTTTAGATAAATGTCTGTTCATGTCTTCTGTCCATTTTTAATTGGATCATTTGTGTTTTGGGTGTTGAATTTTATAAGTTCTTTATATATTTTGGATACTAACCTTTTATCAGATATGTCACTTGCAATTATCTTCTTTCATTCTGTAAGTGGCCTTTCAGTTTTGTTGATTATTTTCTTCACTGTACAAAGGTTTTTTATTAAAGATAAATTGTTAAACAATTTATCTTTATGATAAATTGTGAAACAACATTATAATCATGAAATTACTATATTTCAATCGTTTCAGTTAGTCAAAAAGTTATTCAAAAAGTTATTCTATAAATTCTTTTTCTTTATTGGACACCCTATAGTGTTTTCCAGGTATTTAAAACATTGTTTTTATCCTCTCCAAAGTTAAAAATTTCTGATGTATTACTTCAGCCATGAATGCTTCCTAAAATTATCTTGGAAGACTAGATATGTTCTCCTATTTGGATATGAAGATATCATTGCTATTTTCCCTATTTCCACCTTATTGACATACTTCTTCTCACTCCTGAAAGATATAACATAATCATGGTATAAATGATAAATGACATGAATATGTGTCAGGTAAGTGTTTATGTGTGTGTGTGTGTGTGTATATATATATATACATATGTGTATATATACACACACATAAATGCATAAAAATATATATGTATATACATTATATATATACATATGTGTATATGTACACACATATACACATATGTATATATACACATATGTATATATATAATGTATATACATATATTTTTTTTTCTTTTTCTCTTTGTCCATCTGATGATTGTCATCTTAAACTGTAACTTCTTGAAGGACAGTGACTGTATTCAAACTCTAGTCTAAAATACTTACAAAGGAATCCTTAATAAATATTTATTATCAACATTTAAATATTCTGTCCCATTTATTCTTTCACAAAGTATTCTTTTCTATCAGTATTATCCTATCTTTTTTGTTATTTTTAACTGAGATAAATATTTACCTTGATTTTTCCTTAAAGTAGGCAAACTGACAGTGTTGGATGACAAAGGGTAAAACTGGGAGGGTAAAAGAGTATTACATCTGGTGGATATAGTTTGCAGTATTTTAGGTAAAAAATATTTAAATGATTTCATCAGGTATTAGAGTTTTTATTTAAAAAAAACTACTTTTACATCAATTATTAGATTGGATATATGTATAGGACAAGCTGTATCTCAGTGGCTATTAGAAAAAATATTATAACAAAAATGAGTAACAAAATAATTACAACTTAAATCCAACACACTCAGTTCATAGGCCTTTGTTATTCTGTCTTTTTTATTCTGTGATTAGACTCATGATTCATATTTGTTGAAATGAGAGGAACACAGAAAATATAAAAGGACAGTCAAATGGAATCTAGATGATTAATAGAATGTGAGTTCTTTTATCAGACTAACTTGGTTGAATTATAAAGCTTCATGGTTAGACAATTGCATGACATATGAAAAAAAGATCATATCAGGTTAGAAAAATATTAAAGATAATTCTAAATATTTTGACCTTTTCAAAGCCATAGAAAAGGAAGGCAGCCCTGAACATTTACTATGTTCTAAGGTGGAATATGTGTTATCCAAGTAATCTGTCATCTCATGCCTACATATTTCTATAAAACATCATTCTGGATACAATCAGACATAAAATCAAATGGACATTCTTTTCATTTAATAACATCCTTAATTTTCACAGAATGAAAAATATTACTAGAAAATATGAAAATTGAGAACTACTGGGAATATGTTTTTAAGTTCCCTTATAGGTGAACATTTTAGGTTATAGAAGATAATATAGAAGATAACATGCTCTCATTTTAAATGAAAAGACAAAGAAATAATTCTTAGCTATTTAATGCATATCCATCATTTTTCAGAGGAGGGAACTCAAGTTGAGAAAGGATAAGTAATTTTCTAGAAGTCACACAGTAATTTGTAGGGAAAACCCTGACTAATTCAAGTGTCCGTCCTCTCAAGCCAGGTTTACATTTCTAATATGCTTGCTTTTCAAATATTTTGATCATTTCATGTGAATTCATTTTTATAATTAGAAAATAGAGACTACTCTTCATAGTAATAGTTGTATTTTTAGTATCTGTTGATAAAAACTCATTACATGCAATATCATTTATTGTATTATTTCATATCTATGGATTAAAATAAATAGTATTCAGATTTAAGTAATGACTTTTATGGAACATAAAGGCGTATGAATATAAAATACATTGTAATATTATAATCTTGTAAAATTACAATATTTTTTTTTGAAAGGCTACAAATGAAGAATTGGGGGCAGATAAGAGAAGAACCAGTTAGGGAATCTAACTTCACCTAAAAAAGGGAAAACATTTCAGCAAAATCACAGAAACATAAGAAAATATAGCATAGTTGGGATCTACATGGCATAGAGGGTGAGGTTGGAAAGCCATAGGAGATTGACCTGGTGAGAAAGCAGGATCAGAATTTGAAGGGTTTCTAATGCCATACATAATAATTTGGATTTCTGTCTGAAGGAAAGAAAGAGCAACTGAAAAAGTGAGGTGAGAACAAGAACAGATTTGGATATAAGAAGAATTAAACTCACAGCAAAAGAGGACTAGATTGAAGAGAAATGAGGCCAAAGAAGTAAAGACTATGATAAAAAGATGGGGTACCTGGGTGACTCAGTTGGTTAAGTGTTGGACTCTTAATTATGACTCATGTCATGATCTTGGGGTCGTGAGATGGAGCTCTATGACAGGCTCCATGCTGGGCATGGAATCTGCTTGAGATTCTCTCTCTCCTCTCCCTTAACTCCTCCCCCACTCATACACACTCTCTCTCTAAATAAATAAATACATTAAATCTTTTTTAAAAAAGAATATAATGAAAAATACTATTAAAAAGTTTTAAACAGTATAGTCCAAGATGGTGGAGGAGTAGGAGATCTTAGTTTCATCTCTCCCCAGGAATTCAGCCAGATAGCTATCAAATCATCTGAACTCCTGTGAACTCAAGTGGATATCTATGAAAAGAATTTCTCCAACTCTACAAATAGAAAAGTGACCACCTTTTGCAAGGTAGGAGGTATGGAGAAGTAAATCTGAGTCAATATATCATTAGATAAACCATGGGGACAGAGCCTCCATAAGACAGCACCAGAAAGTGATACAGCCATGGAGCACAAAATCAAAAGTTCTAGAAGTCTGATGCAGTGAAGGATATCCCTGACTGAAAGGTGTTCAGGTGCCAGAGCAAGGTGGAATCCTAGATGATACAAGGTGGTCTAGGATCCCTGGGGTCACAGGAAAACTTGGAGTGCCAGAGGGTGGCATACTTCCTAGGATCAGAGTGAGAAGGCAGCTGCAATCAGTGAAACCAGGAGTGGGTTCTCAGCTAAGGTTTGCCATAAACCACAAACTATGGCATGTTTGAGCAATTGTTTTCCAAGCAGGGACTCAGTGAATGGCAGAATCATGAAATACCTCCCTTCCTCCCTCATAGAAATGCATACCACAGGAGTCTGCAGGGTTCAGAGATTTGAAATGGTATTGTGTGACTGAGATAGAAATGCTTGGCCAGAGGCTGGGTGAGCAGAGTGTGGAGAGAGACCAGGGAGACAAGAGTGATTGACTGCTTTTCCCAGAGGGCACCATGAGGAGTGGGGCCTTGAGATCATGTCTCTGGGGCTAGAGATTGGGAGGCCACCATTTTCATTCTCATCCTATAAAGGAGCACAGAAAGCTTTCAGGGAACAAAAGCCACATAAAGAAATCTGACCCTTGGCAAGGGTGGTACAGTTTCACCCAGGGCAAAGAAATCTGAGAATCAACACAACAGATCCTTCCCCCAAAGATTAGCGAAAATATCAGTTAAGACCAAGTTTACCAATCACAGAGAACTGTAAAACTCCAATGTTAGCGGAAAATAGTATGTAGAATTCATGTATTTTCTCCCCCATGATTCCTAAGTCTTTTAATTTTAATTTTTTTCTCTTTCCCTCTTCAACCTCTTTCTTATATTATCAACTTTTTTTAAAATTTACATTTTTATACTAACATTCTATCCCTTCATTTTAATTTTATTTTTGTATATGTATGTTTTTCTATCCTTACAATTTTGGGATGCAGTTTCTTCTAATAAACAGACCAAAATACACACAGAATCTAGTGTATCACTATGTTCTCTTCACCTGTCTGGTCATATTCTCTCTTTTTTCTTTTCCTTTTTTTTATGTCATTTTAAATTTTCATCTTTACCATTACATTCTATACTTTCAATGTATTTAATTTTATTTTTGTATATATAAAACATTATATATATATACATATATTATACATATATATGTATATATAAGTTTTTTTTTTCTTTACAATTTTGAGGTGTATTTTCTTCTACAAACCAACTAAAATGCACTTAGGATATAGTATATTGCTTTATTCTGTTCATGTACCTGTTTATAGGGTATTTTTCCTCTTTTTTATCTTTTAAAAAATCCTTTCATTGTATTTAATTCTATTTTGTACATATATAAGTTTTTCTTCTTTACACTAATTTTATAACTGGTGTAAGATCAACTTTTGTTAGATCTAGTTTTCTAACAAACAGACCAAAATACACACAGGATCCAGTATACTGCTCTGTTATGTTTACTTATTTGACTCTATTCTCTTTATTTTAAATTTATTTTTTTTCAGTTTATGGTCTCTTCTGATTCATTGTTGTCATTTTAGTATTTTGCTATCTCATTCATCTATTCTTCTCTGGATAGAAGGACAAAAAAGAAAAATTCACCTCCAAAAAAGAGAACAAGAGATAGTACTGACTGCCAGGGACATAATCAGTACGACTATAAGTAAGATGTTGGAATTAGAGTTCAGAATAATGATTATAAAGATACTAGCTGAGCTTGAAAAAAGCATAGAAGACACTAAAGAATCCTTTTCTGGAGAAATAAAATAACTAGAATCTAATCAAGTCAAATTAAAAAAAAAGGTATTTAAAAAAGGTAGCAATCAAAACTGGAGGTTCTAATTGCTAGGATAAATGGGGCAAAAGAGATAATTAGTGATATAAAAGACAAAATGATGGAGAATAGAGAAGCTGAGAAAAAGAAAGAAACAACTACTGGATCAAGAGGAGAGAGTTTGAGAGATCAGTGATACCATAAAGTGAAACAGCATTAGAATAACTGGTATCCCAGAAGAGGAAAGAGAGAGGAGCAGAAGTTATGTTAGAGCAAATTATCATGGAGAACTTCCCGAATCTGGGGAAGGAAATAGGCATTCAAGATCAGGAGGAAAAGAACCCCCCCTCAAAATCAATAAAAAATATGTGAACATCCTGACATAAAATTGTGAAACTTGCAAATCTCAGAGACAAAGAGAAAATCCTGAAAATAGCTAAGGACAAGAGGTCCGTAAGATACAAAGGTAGAAACATTAGAGTAGCAGAAGACCTATGCACAGAGCCCTGGTAGGCCAGAAAGGACTGGCATGATATATTCAGGGTGCTAATTTAGAAAAAAAAAAAAACATATGCAGCCAGGAATACTTTCTCCGGGTAGGATGCCATTCAAAATAGAAGGAGTGATAAAACACTTCCAGGATAAACAGAAACTAAAAGAATATGTGTTCACTAAGCCAACCCTGCTAAAAATATTAAAAGGGATACTTTAAGTGAAGAGAGAGCCCCAAAGTAACATAGACCAGAAAAAAACGGAGACAATATACAGAAACAGTGACTTTACAGGTAATACAACAGCACTAAATTCATATCTTTCAATAATTACTCTGAAAGCAAAAGGGCTAAATGCCCTAATCAAAAGACACAGGGTATAGATTAGACTAAAAACAAATTTAAAAAAACCCAAAAAACAAAACAACAACAACAAAACACCCAAGACACACTGATATGTTAGTCTTCAAAGTGTTCATTTTAGACCAAAGACACCTCCAGATTTAAAGTGAGGGTATGGAAAACCATTTATCATCTAAAGGATATCAAAATAAAACAGGGGTGGCAATCCTTATATCAGAAAAAATTAGATTCTAAACCAAAGACTAAAAAAGGATGAAAAAGGACACTAAATCATAATTAAAAGTTCTATCCAATAAGAAGATCTAACAATTGTAGATATTTATGCCCCTAACATGGGGGCAGTCAATTATATAAAACCATTAATAGAATTAAATAAATGCATTAATAATAATAAAATAATTGTGGGGGATTTTAACACTCCAGAGACTGCAATGGACAGATCATCTAAGCAGAAGATCAACAAGGAAACAGGGCTTTGAGTGACACACTGGACCAGAAGGACTTCACAAATACATTCAGAGCATTCCATCCTAAAGCAACAGGATACCCATTCTTCTCAAATCCACCTGGAACATTCTCTAGAATAGATCACAAACTGGATCACAAATCAGGTCTCAACTTGCACCAAAAGATTGGGTTCAATTTCCTGCATATTTTTGGAGCACAGTGCTTTGAAACGAACTCAATCACATGAGAAAATCTGGGGAAAAAAATACATGATACTCTCAATAAATGCAGGAAATCATTTGACAAACTACAGCTTCCTTTCTTGATTAAAACATTTTATAGCATAGGGATAGAGGGAACATACCTCAATATCATAAAAGTCATCAAGGGACTCCAAAAGTGAATATCATTGACAATGGAGAAAAATTGAGAGTTTTCCCCTGAAGGTCAGAAACATGGTATGGATGTCCACTATCACCACTCTTGTTCAACATTGTACTTGAAGAAAGAAAGAAACAGCAGAAGTAATGAATAGGCATTTCTCCAAAGAAGATGTACCGATAGCCAACATAAAAGAAATAAAAAGAAAATAAAAACTCCTCATAACTTGGCATCAGGGAAATACAAATAAAAACCACAGTGAGATACCATCTCACACTAGTCAGAATGGCTCAAATTAATAAGTCCCAAATGACAGATTTTGGTAAGGATGTGTAGAAAGGGGAACCCTCTTACACTGTTGGTGGGACTAAAAACTGGTGCAGCCACTCTGGAAAACACTATGGAGATTCTTCAACATGTTGAAAATAGAGCTACCCTACAACTTAACAATTGCACTAGTGATCTGAAGGGGTTCCTGCACCCCAATATTTATAGCAGCAATGTCTACAGTAGCCAAACAATGGAAAGAGCCTGGATGTTCACCAACAGATGAATGGATAAAGAAAAATGCCATCTACTCAGCCATTAAAAAAATGAAATCTTGCCATTTGCAAGGACATGGATAGAACTAGAGTGTATTATGCTAAGCAAAATAAGTCAATCAGAGAAAGACAATCATATGGTCTTATTCATATATGGAATTTAAGAAAGAAAACAGAGGATCAAAGGGGAAGAGAGGAAAAAAATAAAACAAGATGAAATCAAAGAGGGAGACAAATAGGAAACAAACAGGGTTGCTGGAAGGGAGGATGTGGGAGATGGGCAGACATTGAGAAGGGCTGGTGAAAAAATGAGCAATGGTTGTTATATAAGAACAATGAATCACTGACCTCTACCACTGAAATTAATAATACATTATTTATTAATTAACTGAATTAAAATAAAAAAGACTAACCCTCCTAAAAATTTTTTTGAGAAAGATATAGTGAATATCTAAAATATTGCAGTTGATATGAGATGCTTAAAACGTAATATATTGAATGGATTTTAAAGTTTTGATCATGTATTGGTTTTAAAGGTAAGGGAAATAACAAAAAATCTACCAATCCATTAGTGTTTGCAAGTGAGATGACATTTATTTGGTTATTATAAATGTAGACTGTAATTGCTCCCTAGATATGCATCAATTCCCAGGAAGAATTTAGTTTGTTAAGAAGGATTTAAAATATAGAATCCACTAGAGTATTAAGTCTCATGAAATGCATAACGAACAGGAATTCACAGAGTAGATTGTGAGCAGGTGGCCAGAGGTATATAGTGTGCATGGAAAGAGAAAATTATCAGAGAAAACAAAGGTGAAACAAATTTTTGAAGAAAAAAATAGTCAACAGTAACAAATTTTCCATGAAATCAAGAAAACGGAAGTCTGAAGAGTGTTCACTGAATTTTAATAGTAGAAATTTAGCAAGAATATTTTCAGTGAGATAATAAGGTCAAAATTCAGGTTAAAATAAAACATTGAGTGAATAGGATATACTAATCTTGGGACTCATAGTGTAGGCTTTTTACTCAGAAAACTTTTGGAGAAATATGTGAAGGTGTGTCAAAGAAATTTAATTTCAAAATGGCATATTTTGTGGAAGGAAGAAATTTAAAAATATTTATATGCAGAGAGGAAGAAACAAATGTAGAGGAAGATATAGAGGATATGAAATTCTTAATTCTTTTTTTTTTTTTT
>ML112094.1:118107-158133 GCA_003697995.1 Taxidea taxus jeffersonii
TTAAAGTCTCCAACTATTATTGTATTCTTGTCAATGTGTTTCTTTGATTTTGTTATTAATTGGTTTATATAGTTGGCTGCTCCCATGTTAGGGGCATAGATATTTAAAATTGTTAGATCTTCTTGTTGGACAGACCCTTTGAGTATGATGAAGTGTCCTTCCTCATCTCTTATTATAGTCTTTGGCTTAAAATCTAATTGATCTGATATAAGGATTGCCACCCCAGCTTTCTTCTGATGTCCATTAGCATGGTAAATTTTTTTCCACCCCCTCACTTTCAATCTGGAGGTGTCTTCAGGTCTAAGATGAGTTTCTTGTAGGCAGCATATTGATGGGTTTTGTTTTTTTATCCATTCTGAAACCCTGTGTCTTTTGATTGGGGCATTTAGCCCATTTACCTTCAGGGTAACTATTGAGAGATATGAATTTAGTGCCATTGTATTGCCTGTATGGTGATTGTTCCTGTATATTGTCTCTGTTCCTTTCTGGTAATACTTTTAGGGTCTCTCTTTGCTTAGAGGACCCCTTTCAATATTTCCTGTAGAGCTGGTTTGGTATTTACAAACTCTTTCAGTTTTTGTTTGTCCTGGAAGCTTTTAATCTCTCCTTCTATTTTCAATGATAACCTAGCTGGATAAAGTATTCTTGGCTGCATGTTTTTCTCGTTTAGTGCTCTGAATATATCATGCCAGTTCTTTCTGGCCTGCCAGGTCTCTGTAGATAAGTCTCCTGCCAATCTAATATTTTTACCATTGTACGTTACAGACTTCTTGTCCCGTGCTGCTTTCAGGATTTCTCTTTGTCGCTAAGACTTGTAAATTTTACTATTAGATGGCGGGGTGTGGGTCGGTTCCTGTTGATTTTGAGGGGTGTTCTCTGCACCTCCTGGATTTTGATGCTTGTTCCCCTTGCTATATTAGGGAAATTCTCTACAATAATCCTCTCCAGTATACCTTCTGCTCCTATTTCTCTTTCTTCTTCTTCTGGAATCCCAATTATTCTAATGTTGTTTCGTCTTATGGCATCACTTATCTCTCGAATTCTCCCCTCGTGGTCCAGTAGTTGATTGTCTCTGTTTTGGTTAGCTTCTTTATTCCCTGCCATTTGGTCTTCTATATCACTAATTCTGTCTTCTGCCTCATTTATCCTAGCAGTAAGAGCCTCCATTTTTGATTGCACCTCATTAATAGCTTTTTTATTTCAACTTGATTAGACTTTAGTTCTTTTATTTCTCCAGAAAGGGTTTTTATTTCTCCTGACAGGGTTTCTCTAATATCTTCCATGCCTTTTTCGAGTCCGGCTAAAACCTTGAGAATCGTCATCCTGAATTCCAGATCTGACATATTACCAATGTCTGTATTGATTAGGTCCCTAGCCTTCGGTCCTGTCTCCTGCTCTTTTTTTTGTGGTGAGTTTTTCCGCCTTGTCATTTTGTCCAGATAAGAATCCGCTGTTCTCCTTGTTAAGTGAACTTGGTCTTGGCTGGATTTCTTTGATCTTCTGGGGGAGGGGCCTGTTGTAGTGATTCTCAGTTGTCTTTGCCCCAGGCGGAGTTACACCGCCCTTACCAGGGGCCGGGCTAAGTAATCCTCTCGGGTTTGCTTTCAGGAGCTTTTGTTCCCTGAACGCTTTCTCTAGAGTTCTGGAGGACGGGAATGACAATGGCAGCCTCCCAATCTCTGGTTCAGAGGAGCTGAGAGCTAGGGGCCCCAGTCTTCAGTGCGCCTTCAGAGAAAAGTGTTTAATCCCTCCAGTCTCCCTAGCCCACGTTTGCACCGGAGACCGCGCGCGCCCGCAGACCGCGCTCAGAGAAAATCTTGCATAATCAGTCCCGTCTCACTGGCTTCTGGGAGCGCTCCGAGCTCACCCAGCCTGCGACCAAGCGTCTCTTTCTCTGGCAGAGTCCCACCTGGAGTCTCTGAACCCCGTAGATCCCTGAGCTCTCCCGGGTCGGAGTCTCCCCGGATCTTGTGGGGACCCCTCGCACAGAGCACCGGCCAGTGCCACAGAGCACCGGTCCATGTCACAGACCACTAGGAATCCTCGGCTCTGTCTCCGCAGCCGGCTTCCCCGCTCTAATACCTGTGAGCTCTGCGACACTCAGACACCCCCGATCCTTCTGTGACCCCGTGGGACCTGAGTCCACGTTGTCCCCGTGAGGTCTTCACCCCAATTTAGCCTCTGGAGTGATGTCCGTCTGTAGAGCCGACTTTTAAAAGTCCTGATTTTGTGCTCCGTTGTTCCGCCGCTTGCCGGGAGCCGGCCCCTCCCCCTGGGGTCTATCTTCCCGTCGCGTTGGATTCACTTCTCCGCTGGTCCTACCTTTCAGAAAGTGGTCGATTTTCTGTTTCTAGAATTGTTGTTTTTCTTCTCTTCGATTTCTTGTTGGATTTGTAGGTGTTCGGAATGGTTTGATAGGCTATCTAGCTGATCTCCTGCTGCCTGATGTTGTCTCAGCCTCCTACTTCTCCGCCATCTTGACTCCAGCCTCTGTTAATGCTTTTTGAAAAAAAGATTTTATTTATTTATTTGACAGACAGAGATCACAAGTAGGCAGAGAGGCAGGCAGAGGCAGAGGGAGAAGCAGGCTCCCTGCCCAGCAGAGAGCCCGATGTGGGGCTTGATCCCAGGACCCTGAGATCATGACTTGAGCCGAAGGCAGAGGCTTTAACCCACTGTCTAATTATTTTTTTATTACACTGGAGTTATGGGTTTGGGGAAAAATTACCACTGATATGCTGTGCCTTTCTCATCACATTGTATTAAGAGGTATGTGACATCAATATAACTTATTACTGATGATAACTTTGATCACTTGGTTAAGACATTGTTTACTACTTTCTCTTATTCTAAAGTCACTATTTTTTCCCTTTCTATACTCTGTTCTTTTAAAGTGAGTAATTAAGTCTAGCCTATATTTAACGGGAAAGGAATTATATTCCATCTCTCAGAAGGAGAGAGTTTCTCTATATATTATATGGAACTCTTCTTAAGGAAGACTTATCTGTTCTCCCTGATTGATTAATTGATTGTATTATTTATTTACATCAATATGATTCACAAATATTTACATTCTACTTTGGACTATAAATCAATACTGTGTTAGACATTTTGTTGTTTACCTTATTCTAGTTTTGGCCATTGGGGAGTCTTTCAGACTGGTTCCTGTGTACCTTAATATGATCCATCTTTTTTTTTTTTAATACTTCTTTTTAGTTCTTAGTTTCTAATGATTAAAAATACTATGGTTCATCTCGTATTTTCCCTGCCCCAATCCTAATATTAGCTATTTTTTCTAGGTCTGGATCTGTTTTTAAACATTTTTAAGTGATATAACCATTTCAGTCTTCATAGCTTCCTCCATTTAATGAACATATTTTAATAGAGTTTAGTGGTTTTCAATTTTGTATAGGTCACAGGTCTTTAAAATAAATCTACTAAAATATATGTAATCTTTCTTGAGAGAAGCAGAAATACATACAGAAGACAATATTGTTCAAAAAATTTTACGATAGATTAAGTAAATTCTGAAGGATATTGACATATTTTATGAGGGTCTGCACAAAATAAGACTTGATGCCTTTGATAACTAAGCTTTATGGATTCTAAAATAATTTTCTCTAAGTGTTGCCAAGAGGTTTGTCCAATTTCATATGATACTACATCTCCAATAAGAAGTAAGTTTTGTCCATATTACTTTGTGACTTTGGATAATTTACATAGTTTCTGTGAGCCTTTATTTACTCATTTTTAAATGGGGCTAATGACAAAGAAATATTGCAAAGTTTAGCTGAGAAGGAGTACGTAAATGCTTTAGAGAGACACTGCCACTAAAAGACACTCAGGGATTTGGGTCCTGGTGTTTGTTAATATAATGGCATACCAAACTCCAGCTTTGTCATCTTAAAAATAATTTACTTAATATTTTATTTGCACTTTACCTACAAGTTATGATTTGTGTTTTATAAATTTGAAACCAGATACTAGAAATCCATCTTTCAGAAATTCAACCTTATAGTTTTTAGAGGAATAGAAAGTTACCTGTGCCCTAGAGCAACATCTGACCTGGCCCTGGAAGCTATTTCAAAAACAGTCATTGGTATGTGGTCCCCCATGTACATTTAAATCCCATGATACATTCTATAATTCTTGAAAAATGTATCCCATTCTTGTTCATATCTAGTTTTAGATGGTAGCTGCCTACACCGAGGTAAATAGTCCCCTAATAAATCTGATCTGAAGACTCATATCTTCCTGGAATAAATAGTATAAAACAAATATCTTTCTGGAATAAATAGTATAAGACAAATCTATTTCCTTTGCTACATGTGAACACTTCATAAACAATGACATTTTTTTAAAGTATTTATTGTCATTTTGATGAAAATAATTTGAAACAATTCTAATAGCCTAATGATGATAACTTTTTTTTCAATATTTTATTTTATTTATTTGACAGACAGAGATCACAAGCAGGCAGAGAGGCAGGCAGAGAGAGAGGAGGAATCAGGCTCCCTGCTGAGCAGAGAGCCCGATGTGGGGCTCCATCCCAAGACCCTGAGATCATGACCCTAGCCGAAGGCAGAAGCTTTAACTCACTGAGCCACCCAGGCACCCCAATGATAACTTTTTAGTAAGATGTCATTTAATTGTCAAAAGTCAGAAGCAGCACATGGTTTGAGAATCTAGTATTGATCAGAGATAGGAGATCATTAGCAGTCTTACTAATTTCCAAAATAATATGCTACTTTAGAAACAATGAAGAGGCTCTCTTTGATGGTCAATTTTATGTGTCCACTTTATTGGCCCATTGGGTGCTCAGGCATTTGTTCAAACATAATTGTAGATGTGTCTATAAGGATATTTAAGAATGAGAATAATATTTAAATTGGTAGACTGAATAAAAATTACTTTCCCTAATATATTAGGTTCCTTCCGATCAATTGAAGGCTTAATAGAACACATGAACCAGTCATTATAATAAATCTATCTATATATTTATACATCTTATTGATTCTGTTTATAGAGACTGTGACTAATACACTATCTAAATCATTACTACCTAAACATCATCTAGATGATTAAACGTGGTGTTGGCAGTCTTATTTATTCTAAATCCATTTCAGAACTAAATAAATAGAACTATGCCATATAAAAAGCCACCAATATAGGCAACTGGGTCATAAAATTCTTCAGTTATATAATATCTATAATATATAACATTCTAAAAATAAGCACAAAATATTTTTGTATTAACTATGGAGAAAATCTCGATATGTCTAAGAAAAAATATATAAAAAAACTTACAGAGATATAAAAACTAATTTACTTGATTCATTCAGATGGTGATTAATTAATTAATTAATTAGTAACGTAATCCTCAGAATAGGTAATCAAATAAGAACAAAATTACATAAATGTGGTAAGAGGGACAAAATGTAATATGCTTAAAGCAATGAAGTTCTAGGATACAAACACCATCAGATTGTCTTTTCCATACAGAAACACTTCTGGTGGTTTGAAAGAGTCATAACTTGAAATGAGTTTTTGCTTTTAATGATAGTACTTTAATTCTTGATACAATTGCTAACAGCTTTCTTGCATTTTAGATCAATCTTCATCTGGCTTATATTATATTCATATAGTAAAAGGTGCTTTAAAATCAAAACTGAAACATTTAATAACTCTGTATCTATTGGAAGAGTGGTATGCTTTTACCAGTCCATACTTACTCTTAGCAAAAGGTAAGAAATTTGGGCAAAAGATTTATTTTAATCCTCCCCTGTAGCAGTAAACACAACTTCTGTCAACACAAGTTAAGGTTTTCCAAATATATTGCACTATTTTTCTCTAAGTCGTTTTGATCCAAATTGTTTTTATGGTCTATAAACTAGACACAGGTTTCTCCTATGTATAAAGACACTAATTCTTTTATCAGATAGAACTAACCATATACTGGCTTTGATTAATTGATATAAAGAGAAGAGCATTTGTCCCAGATGGATGAAACTTCTTAAAAGGAAATACCATGTTTTTTTTTAATATTTATTAATGATGCCCATTTTTGGGGAAATGAATTTATAGTAACACTATCGTAATGAACATCAGTAGTGACATACAATCTTTCAAATGTGCACTTTTGTACTTAAATTCCCGTTTTATTTTAACTCTTTTGAATGCAATCTTGTTATTAAAACTTAATATTAATTTCTATTCCTTCCTGATTTTGCCCCTTTTCTTAATTTTTAAAATATTTTATTTATTTATTTGAGAGAGAGAGAGAGTGAGTGATGGGGGGGGTATGATCAGGAGGAGGGACAGAGAAGGAGGGAGAAGCAGACTTCCCACTGAGCAGGGAGCCTCCTTCCCATTAAGCAGGGAGCTTAATTCCAGGATCCTGGGATCATGACCTGAGCCCAAGGCAGATGCTTAACTGAGTGAGCCACCCAGGTGCCCAGATTTCCTCTTTTCTTAAATAACATCATTTCCAAGCTCTTCTTCTTATATAGGGAACTTTGAGGTCTCCTCACTTGGGTTCTTGACCTGTTTCTTAGAGAAAATGTTATTTTGAATATATTGAATTTGCAAGTTTATCCATTAAATTATACTGTTTCACTTCTTTTTCTTTTAAATTCCCAAATTTTAGCCAAAGAAATAAAAGGGTAAGCAATGATAAAACTATAATGAAAATACATAAAGTAGGGGTATGTTCACGATTATAGTATGCTTAAGTGCTACATGATATTTTTACTGAGTATCACTTTGAATTCATGTTTATGATTGTTCATACACTGCACATCCTTACTTAGGGGTATTTGATCAGTTCATTTGTGTGCATACATAAATTGTCAAATATTTGCAGTCATCCTGTGATATCAACAACATAAATACTAGTTTTTTCCAGTATAAACTTAATAGTGCTACAACTGATATAATTATGGTACAAATGCCAGATCTTTAAACTAACTAACAATGTCACATGCATAGGAAATCAACATATTTCATTAGTCTTTTGAAAATCTTGAAAATCTCATAAGAACCCCATTCAAGATTAATTGTAAAAGATGTGGAAGAAGTTCTACTGATATCTGGGTAAGACTGACCAGCTCCCAAAGAAAACCATACAAGATAGCTGTTCTCAGGTGAATTTACCATAGTCCAACCTCAGACCATGCTTTTTTCAGGTTAAGAAACCTGATTTGTCATCACTCTAGAGAGGAGCTATCATTCTGAAGGGCAAATATTAACTTCTTTCACAAAAGACTAAAATATTAAGGCTAGGCTATCAATATATCAATTTACATTGAGAATTATAAATTCCAAAGTTAAGGGGTATGTGGTTTATCTAATCAGTGCATTCTCCCCCATAGATAGATGGATGGGTAATTAAAATTTAATAGGCAATTTGCTTTCTGAGCCAACATCCAGAAGAAAAGGATTAATTTTCATTTTAATATTTAATATCACCTGTTAAAGATGCTACATTTGTCTACACAATGGAGATATGTCTGCTTGACCTAAGGAAAATATTTGGACCAAGATGTAGCTTCCTAGGATACTAATTAACTGGGAGCTTCTTAGGGTCCTACTCTCCTCCTTCTGTATTTCCAGTGGCTCACCAATCCAACACTTCTTTCTTTCTTTAGGAAGACCTGAGTGTTATAAAACCTCTTTTGGGTAATTTTTGCATTGGCTTGATTGAATTACTTATATATTTATTTAATTATTTAGTTCTAAGGTAACAATTTGACTTACTTTAAGATTCTAAAAATGCTTTTTCTTCTTTCATATTCTCTTAAATATTATCACTCACTCCTTCTCTCAGTTAATGGAGAAAAGTATTAAGATTTTCCATCAACTACTGTATTTGTTGCAGAGCATTGTCTCCTCTACAGATTTTCTCTTTAGTATTTACTCTATGATGTATCTAGGGAGATGCTGAGAACTCAAGGAGTTTAACGAGGAAATACAATCTTTTTTTTTTTTTTTTTTCTTAGCAGGCTCCCTGCCGAGCAAGGAGCCCGATGTGGGACTCAATTCCAGGACTCTGGGATCATGACCTGAGCCAAAGGCAGCCGCCCAACCAACTGAACCACCCAGGCATCCCAAGGAAATACAATCTTGTTGCATAACACATAAGCCCATTCTTTCTGACTCCAAATATCTTAATTATACTTTTATCTCACAATTCTTCTTGACATCATCACTACCTAAGCTATCACCTAAGCTGAATCTTTTAAAATGATTCCCAACTTCCCATTTTCTCTCATTAACTTTATCCCTTGTGTTCCGGCTTTATTTTTATATCTTCTTAACCATTCACTTACCTATTCACTTTGCCGCTGCCTTATTATACTTTTCATCATCTTCTACCTAGATCCCAATACAATTATCATATCTCATGTCATTTTCTGTAGCCTGAAGTTAAGCTGCTTCTATTATATAGTTATATGTAGCAATCTTAAATTTAAATCTGATCTTGCCATACTGTTGTTTTAAGCTCTCAAAGAACTTTATGTTGTTCCACTGATTAGGTATTTAGGATGACATATATTCCCTTTGTTCTCTCCTATCTGTGTCAGTTACCACTCCCCTTTTACCTAAGCATTCGACTTTCTACTTCCATGTTCTCTTTAACAACTTCAAACTTTGTACATCTACTTCTCCCCATCATACCTTTTTCTCTTTGGCAAAAACCAATTATTAATAATCAAAAATATGTTTAATGAATACCTATAATTTTTTATGCACTGTGCTAAAAGTTTTACACAGGTCATTCTCTGAGTCATAATTTCATAATCTGTAAAATGTAACAATAATACAAGCTCATGAGGTTATTTGTGAAACCCCATGAGCTTGTATTATTGTTACATTTTACAGATTATGAAATTATGACTCAGAGAATGATTTGTCTAAAGTCTCATATCTGATAATTCATACAACCAAGACATAAGGATTCATAATTTTCATGACTACAGAAAATAAAATGTACTCATCGCTCTAAGAGAGCTTCTAAGATTTAAATATGGAGTTTTTAACACTGTAATTAAAAATTCAGATAAAATAGAATGTTCGGAATGAAAAAAGTAATTATTTATGAAAATAATAGTGTGAATTATAAAAATAAACTCAATTGAAAATGAGATTTATGAAATGAACTGAATTTATAATGTATGGTTGCATTAATGAAAAATATATATTATAAAGAAAAGAATGTTTAGCATGATTAATAATGACTCTTTTATGTCAAAGAAGTTATTGGGATCATAAAGACATATCAATATTTAATTTTAAAGTTCAGCTCAACTTTCATTTGTGGATGCTATTAAAAAAACATGAAAATGCCTTCTTAAGATAGATGACCTTTTAGAAATCATCAGGGCATATAAAGTAAATCAAAAAATCATTTTCAGTGTTTCTTACTGAAATCCCTTACTAGTATTTATGGCTGAATAAGGCCTTAAATATTTTTTTCTAAAACATAATGATATATATTTTAATACATTACAGAACACTTATAAATTAGTACTGTCCCACTGGCCCAAGACCTTGGAGAAATTTAGGGCTGAGATTTTGAAGCTATTTTCCATTCACCAAGTCAAATAGATTACTTGTTTGATCCCTTTGTGATTTGAGTATGCATTAAAAACCAGATCCTATTCATCAAAATTTATTTTTAAATACCCATTGTGAGTCTTGGTTTTGCTTTTACAAAGTGGATGGAAATAGCAAGGAAAGAGCTAAACATGTGATACCTCCATAACTTGGTCACTACATTCACTTGCTATCTCAGAAGTTATTCTCATGTATCCATGGAGGCCAGCTCAGGCCCTCCAGGAGTCAGAAAAGTAATGTAGGTTGTTGGTTTTCTTGTCCTGGCATTTTGGACTGACATAGGTTTATCTTTTTCTACTTGTTTCTTTAGATCTGAATGCATTCTCTTGCATAATTCTTTATATATCTTTGAGCTCCATTTGTTTTTGTCTTTCTCTCAGGCTTATGATGAACTTCTTGTCTTGCTATTTGTTTTGTTTTGTTTTTAATAAGATTTCAGATTAAACAACAGATACTGCTCTATAATCTGACCTGCCTCCATTGCCTGCTTGATCATTTTCCCTTTTCCGTGTTCTTACCCAATTACATAATCAACCCCCTCTTTCCCTGCACACACATAGAATTGACTGGGAAATGTGAATTAGAAATTGCATTACCCCCACCACCAGAAAACAATATAGAATTTGTATATAAAATACATATCATATTAACCTATAAAATCAATACATAGATGAAATATGAGATACAGAGTCAACTTAAAAGAAACATAGACCTCATTCATTTGGTTAGTAATATGATATAGAAAAAAAGAGTACTATTATATCTAGTATTCAATGCTTACCTTTTTGTCCCCCAAAATTGTAATTAGATATAATGACATTCTTGGCCTACAATTTTGTCATGATGTCTTGAAAAATTTCTAACATAGGTAACATTGGTTTTTGTTATAGGCTGGAACAAGGGTAGTCACAACCGTAATGCATCTAGCTGTTTCTACAGGTAGATCATCCTCTGGAGATGGATTTTCAACACTAGTTAATAATGAGGTACTAGTGAAGCTTCTATGTGTGTCAAGGAGGAGTTTGTTCTGTAGCTCCTTCAAATACTGATGTTCAGATAACTTTCCCTTAAAAGGAAACTTGAAGAAGATAAAGCAGTAGTATTGTTTGCTTGATTGTTTCTAAAATTAATAATCCCAATTCTGTAGAAAGTTGAAAGTAAGCATTGGTGGAGATATTGGGGATTGAGAAATTAGCCACATGCCCTGGATTTTCTACTTTGCTAGGAGCAACACCTCACTGCCTAGGCCTAGAAAGTACTAACACATGTGCATTGTCTTCTTTCCCAACTCAGTTCCTTCTCACTTCTGTTGTTCTTTCCTATTACAGTTTGACCTCTGTTCCATGCCTATCCTAAATTCTGCTAAATCCTCCTGTTGAATTAATCACATCTCACTTTCTTTCAGGCCCTTCCTATTTTTATTGATGTTTCAGTCTTTTGAATCTGCTCCTACCTTCAGCTCTGTTGTTTTGAAGGCTGGTTTCTCCATCCAGTCTACTGATTGTCCCAGAAAGAGCAAGATGAGCCTCATCTACCAGAGGAATGAGGGACAAGGCTAGGCATGGTGGAAGGCTAGGTCTCTTCCTTGCAGTGTGTGGGTTTATCTTATGGTAACTACAATTTTATTTTATTTTATTTTATTTATTTATTTTTAAGATTTTCTTTATTTATTAGAGAGAGAGAGAGAGAGCACAGGCAGACAGAGAGGCAGGCAGAGGCAGAGGGAGGAGCAGGCTCCCTGCCAAGCAAGGAGCCTGATGTGGGACTCGATCCCAGGATGCTGGGATCATGACCTGAGCCAAAGGCAGCTGCTTAATCAACTGAGCCACCCAGGCATCCCGGTAGCTACAATTTTAAAACAAACCTCATTCTCTGAGGATGAAATCTCCCTTCCAACACTTTCCTTACTAATCGAAGTGACAAATCCCTCCTATTAACATAATGCTGATTCTATAGTGAGAAAAAGTAACTCTCACTTCTTTTCATAAAATGAGCATTTCCCCCTTTCCTGATCTGAATTACATTACAAATCGTCCTCCATTGTAACATCGTTGTGCCCAAATAGCTTTACTGTAGTAACTAAATTTCTCTTAAGCCAGAGTATAAGACAGAAGAAGGTAGGAGTTGAAGTGTAACTATCATACAGAGCTGTGACATGAGGCCTCTCTACCTGGTTTGGGCTTCCCACAGCACAGCAAATAGGTCCTGAAAGGAAGTTGAAGAGGGAAAGTGCAAACAAATGTTTCATGAAAACCAGACAGGAGCTTTATGGCCTTTATGGACCTAGACTCAAAAGGTAAACAGTCCCTAAGGCAAGCCCAAATGCAAGTGATGAGAACCAGGCTCCACATCTTGATGGGGCTCTAGCAAGGTCACTTTGCAGAAAACCATGTAAGATAGGAGATACAGTCCAGTTATTTTTGGAAAACTCAATCTGGAACATAAGTCATACCTCCTGGGATCTGTTCAAATTCCTGACCCACAGAACCCATGAGCATAATAAAACAGTTATTGTTTTACAGCACTAAGTCTAGGGGGAGTTTGCCATGTGGCAATAGGTGACTGGAACCGTAGCATTTGAGACCATCTCTGCTGTAACATTTCCTGCAGGCAGCACACCACAGCTGACCCATATAGCCCAGCTGAAGTACTCACAGCTTGCAGTTAATGAAATGAGATTCATGATGTTCTAACCTTGGAAAATAAAATGCAGACTTTATTTGAATGCCACAGAGGCCACTATCATGGGAGAAAAACAGATGGTTCCAGGTAACTCTGAGCTTCCTGTATTCAGAATCTCAATATGCATCCATTGAGCTCTTTGGTATGCCCTTCCCTCTGCTACTATTTACTTGAAGACCCTCTGAAAGGAGGTACAACAAGTAAGACTTCTGGCCATGGCAATCATGATCTTTCCCCTCTATTATCCTCTCCCTTTGTTTTTTCATTGGAAAATAGAGGAAGACAATTTGTTAAGTTATCAAAATATGTATAAAAAGCATTATGACATTACTTCCTACCTGCTTTTATTCCCTCATATTTTATCAGTATGCAAAAGTACATGTTAACTGTAGCTTCTTCACAGTCTAGCCCAGCATCCCTTCCTACATAAAGTTTAGTTTTACTCTAAAACTCATTAAGAAGCCAATTAGCTATAAATTGACATCACATGTAGCCATTCTATTAAAAATGAAGATACATGCACATGCATGTGGGGGGAGTGATTATATATATATGTATGTTATGTACATAAATAAATATAGATAATGTATATATAGGTAGCAAAATATTTCTATGTACATACATATACTAGCATATGCGCATATGATTTTTTTTCTTATTATAAATTTGGAGTTCTGGTTTATTCTAATGCACTTGTAAGCTTTGTTATTTAGATTCTATCTTTGAGAAATTGATACATTCTCTGTGCTCATGTTCAATCAGGATTCTGACCATAAAATACTCTGAGCTGTGAGGGATTAAATGAGACAAGTTTCATCTCAAAAGGGCTCTAGGTAGGTTTTTTGTTTGTTTGTTCGTTTTTTTAAGATTTTATTTATTTATTTGACAGAGATCGCAAGTAGGCAGAGAGGCAGGCAGAGAGAGAGGAAGGGAAGCCGACTCCCTGCTGAGCAGAGGGCCCGATGCGGGGTTCGATCCCAGGACCCTGGGGTCATGATCTGAGCTAAAGGCAGTATCTTTAACCCACTGAGCCACCCAGGTGCTCCTCAAAAGGGCTCTAGGTAGTTAACTTGAAATCTTACTATGATTTCCTAATATTTTAGTTCATCTCTCTACTGTAAATGCACATTATCTAAATAGTTGCAAAGAATATAGGACAAAGATGGAAAGAGTTCCTTTTCAGTTTGATACTGTGCATTATTTTGTTTTCCAGTAAATCAAGACTACAGATCCATATAGAAAACATGAAACCTTCATTAACTTTTAATCCCTCAAAATATGTATGACAATATGTCACATACTCCTATAAATGTGTGTATATGGATGATGTGTGTGTATAAATTTTTATATAATAGATTATCATAGAGCAAACTACTTCTGGTTTCAGAACAAACATGTGCATTTGAAATTAAATTTTTATATAATAATTAGAAAAATTAAGTATATCATTGTAGGTATTGTATTTAAAACTATCACCCAAAATTATTCTGAAAGCTGCTTTTGTTTCAGATTTTAAAAAAATGTTGTGGGGTGCCTGGGTGGCTCAGTGGGTTAAAGCCTCTGCCTTCGGCTCAGGTCATGATCCCATGGTCCTGGGATAGAGCCCCGCATTGGGCTCTCTGCTCAGCCAGAAGCCTGCTTCCTCCTCTCTTTCTGCCTGCCTCTCTGCCTACTTGTGATCTCTGTCTGTCAAATAAATAAATAAATAATCTTAAAAAAAAAAAAAGTGTTGTGACCATTTTCTCATGCCAATAGTTGTAGAAATGTCTCAATATTTTTAATGGTTCTGAGTGTAGTATTTACCAGCACAAACCTGAATTCATAACATACTTTACCTCCTACTACTATGACACTGAACAAGTTAGTTAACCTCTGTAACTTTAAGTTTTCCCATCTGTAAAATGAAGGTAAAACTGAGGGAATTAACATAAAACTATGGGAATTTAAAAGTTAATCCATATAAAGTGCTTTGAAGAGTGTCTGGTATATGGTAAATACTCACAAATGTTAATTGTTATTATTAGTATTAGAAGCCATATATATATATATATATATATATATATATTTTTTTTTTTTTTTTTAACCTGTGACTTTAATGGATGGGCAAGCACATGGTATCTGTTGCTACCTCTGGACTGGAAGCTTCAGGAGATACTCCCCACTTGAAGCTTGGCCCCCAGAACTGGCAACCTAATGGTATTGCAAATGGTCTTAAAACCATGGAGTCAGATTTCCAGATGGAGATTATATTCATCATTTTGTGATTCATCAGTTAAAAAAAAAAAGGCTTAGCACCTAAATCTAGACATTCATTATCTATCAGTACTCTGGCTAATTTCAATCACTCAACCGTAAATATGATTTCCTCTAAGTGCCCTGCATTCCTACCTATACTGTCCATGTCTTCTACGCTCCCCGATGCCTGGGCCCCAAGGGATTATTTGGCTTCTGGGCTCATTTCCTGCCAGCTGGCGTGGAAGGTAATATGTGTTTCTAAGATGGAACAATTAGTAAGTCCAGGATATCCAAGTCATGGAAGACTGGAGAACTGACCTGTAACTCTACAAATCTGAACTCCTGTGACTCTGGGGCAGAGAAAGTATGTGGGAAAACCACACCATGGTCAGGTGAACCAGGGAGTGAGTCCACACACTGCACACACACAGACTAATGACTAACAACCTAAGAAAGAAAAAAGTGGAACAAATGTTCAGGGAAGGGGCCACAAAGGGACTCCAACCCATTCAATGACATGTGTCCATCCATCACACAGAGAGGATCCAGTGCAGAGAGGGGTCCAATCAGAATTAGGAGGGCCAGCTTACTCCATACTTAAAGGTGAACTCTCTAACCTCACTGTTGAACAGCTCTGGTTCTTAGGTCAATAATCAGTAAGTTTCACCCAAATATACTGTCCCAGGTCTGATTTATTCACCACCCCACTGAGGGCTCCAGGACATGGCTGGTCTTGCTGTAAGGCTTCCAGTTATCATTGCTGATAATGGGCAGGCAAACCTCTCTCCTATTGCCCACATCAGGGTGGTAGATCCTGGTTGTGAATGTCACTGAAGGGGTTTGAACAGATAGTCCTCTGGGAAATTGATATGCATATTGGGGTTCTTGAGGTTGGAGGGCATTTTCACAGGAAGGAGGAGTAAATGTCATATGAGGATGTTGGTACCATTGTTGAGCAGGTCCACAGACAGCAGGGAAGCTTTGCCTGAAGATCCCACCACCCGCTTGCTTGCTTTCATTTCAGGACCAAGCGTGGGCTGCTGGGGGTCTCCAGCAGGACTATGCTTTGGCATGTGCATCTAAATTGTTTCCAGTTTGGTTTTTTGTTGTTGTTTTGTTTTGTTTTTGTTTGTTTGGTTTTGCTATTTTAAATGCTACTCTGACTGGCATATTTTTATGAACATCTTCCATTCTTGTCTTTTGTATTTATTTCTCAAATAATAAAATTGGTGCATATTTTCAAACCTTTTGATAAAGTCCAATTGCCATCTATTTTTCACTCTCACAGTAGTGCCTAAAATAGGAAATTGAAATTTACTGTATTTTAAGATATCTTAAAGTCATTTCCAAATATTTTAGTTTTTTTAAACCTTATACACACAAAGAATTTTAAAATGATTTTAAAGGAAAGTGTCATACATTTTAGTTGATATTCAAATAATTCAATGCTGCTAACTCATTTGCAAGTAAATTGTTCACTTTGTTGATCACAACTTGAAAATTGTTTCATTCCAGTTAGTTGTGCTACGTGCTTCTCATTATATACTTGGATCAATCCCTTCCTGGTTGTTAGTGATTATGTGCTCAGGACAGAGGACTTATTTTAAACTTTACCTAAACCAATAATAACTGCTATGTAAACCTAACTGCCAGAAATGTCATGGAATCTGGCATTTCATAGCTAAATAATACACTGAAGATTTTGAGCTACACACTGTTAAAATCTATTCATGACCTTAGTCCCTTTGTTCTCATGGATGCCTGAGAATTATAGATACTGATATTATTAAATATTTAACTTCAGAATGTATTCACTACAATTAGTTTCTTTCCTCCCTGAAATATCTGTCTGAAAGCATTTATCTCAACCCTCAACCAAAAGATAAAGTATTTGAAAAAGCTTTCAAATTCAGTTTGGAACAACAAAATAATTCAATACGAGTTAATGTAAAAAATAATATAGTCTCAATTTTGTTCTTATTGCTGGCCTTTCCATGTTTCTTGATTTAGTGGTCATCATTAAAAAGTGAGTTAACTGTTTTATGTCATATAGTGCAGGTAGTATCTTCACTGTAAAGAGACTGCTTTAAAAGAGGAAAGAACTCTGAGACAGCTTTCAAAATGAGTCCAACTGGAAAGTTTACACTCTTCCTGGTATCTTCATGTTCTGCTGGTTACGAGGTGCAAAACATCTGCTCTGCAAGTTGTTGATGTCACACAGCAGCAGGGGAAGAACATGTGATTTTCCATAATTGATTTTATTCTTTATGATGTCTGTCTATACTTTTGTAGGAGGCCTTAATGGAATTTTATAGATTTTTTTTTTTTAATGTAGACAGTCACACTTATCATGCATTCAGTTTGCCGGAGGTGAAATTGTCAAGGTAAATAGGAGGCTAATAGGGGAGACCTTGTATTCCCAGAGCCTGAAGGGAACCAGTCAGAGACCAAAACAATTAGTGGTTACTTGTGCATGTCAGAAGCTCCAGAAAACATACAGTCAATTACTAAATGGGTTTTGCTGCCAGGTGAATGTACTTTGATGTAGACAGTAATGAAATTGCAATCAAGCTGATCACATGCCATTTTTTGCTGAGGAGTAAAATAGGGAATTGGTGGAGAACTGTTACATGCAAGTTAAACCAAAATGATCATTGGCTTGACATGAATAAATTACATTTTTTTTCCTTAAGAATAAACTTCTCAACTCAGTATGGATTAACTTATGTTTTATTAGTAGTTTCAAGATAACTCCAATAAAATGTTTCATATTAACTGAAAGTTTGCTTTTTAATATTAAGAAAAACATAAACAACTGAACTAGGGCCCACCTCTTGGCAGGAAGCCATGGATATCCATTCTCTTCTCTTTGCCTCTTATACTCTTGCCTGTCCTAATGATAAGCATTGTTTTAATGAATCACTGACTACTTTATTGATTGACCTTAAGAACTTGGTCAATTTTTACTTGATTGAAACCATTAATTTAAGAAAGTGTACATTGCAGTTTAGTCCAAATCAGTTACAAAACATTAATAAGGACAATTATAGCATCCCTGCCCTCTTTAGAAATCCATCAAGTCCCAATTGCTTAATAAGGCTCTATTAGTAAAAACCTGAAGCAAATAGCACTTAAATCCTGAGGAAATGAAGAACCACGCAAGGGTATTACAGTAATAGTCTTACCTGATGAAGCACAAAGGGGAAGAAACCCAGCTCCCAACCTTCTAATACGCTTCTGGAATAGGACTGCAAAAGGCTCAGGTCACATACCCCACCAATAGAAACTCTGATTTAAAAGGAAGAATGTGAATTTATATCTGAATTGCTTAAGTAGTTTGTGTTTAATGAAATTAGGATGCTTTCATAGGAGAGATCATAATGATCCCCCTCTCTTAGCTGCACCTAAGGGACAATTTTGCTGTTTAGTCATAAAATATTTTTATAAGGAAAAGAATCCCTTAGCTGGTGACAAACTGATTTTAGGCAAAATTAAATTGAAGAAAATGAACAGATGTCCAAGCAGTGGATTTTTAAAAGTAACACTTCTAATTGATGGCAAATGCCACAGAAAGTCATCCACTATTTTTTTTTTTCTTAGAACTGAAAAAGAGAAAACAATATTCTATGGATGAATATTTCAAACTGTACCTCTAAAATTCATGTCATGTCAGGGGTGTTACATCAAGAAAACAGACCAACAAATCCAAAATAATTTATTCTGTAAAGAATACAATATAAGGATCCCTTAGAAACAGATCTAGGAGTTTAAAAAAGAATAGGCCAGAATTCAGAGCGACACAAACAGAAGATGCCTTTTTATACCTTGAAATAATAAATTTTAGCAGTGAGTATAACATATTTTAGTAAGTTTTGTGAATCTTTCCAGTGAATAATCAAATCTGAGGGTGGTTTGGGGAAGCACCTGAATTTGCAGTTGGTGTTAGAAGTGAGGACAATTCTGGACACTCTGTGTTCTAACATTGTAGTTGGTCTAAACTTGTAATCTCTTTGCATTTTTTATGCCTCAAAAGTTTTACCAATATGAAATGCAATCCATTCATGAGATCAGTCTGGCATTTTGCAAACTATCAATTGTCATGATATTTTTGGACACAGCTCTCATTTCTTCAATACTACCAAGTGTGAGCCATGTTTCTATATATGGAATCGCATTAAGCTATTTAAATGTTTTCTCCATTAAGCTCAAGTCATTGTATAACTTTCATTTACTACATATAGAAGAAATATCTTAATAACAATAGTATGTATTATACTCTCTCCCTCATTTTTTTTCCTTTTTCTTCTTCTGATTCAATCATTTCACGTGACCTGTCTTTGAATCACTGCTTGATTGAGGCAGCTGTTGAAGTCCTCTACTTAATTTTTCAATAGTCATTACATTCTTCTGCTCTATATTTTCTGTTTAGTTTGTTGTTGTTATTTTTTGTTCCTATTTGTTGTTCCCTTTGTTTTTTCATATTTTTTCTGATTTTGTTTTAGTTGTCTGTACTCACTTGTAGCTGAATTTCAAAATAATTATTTTGAATTCTCTGATAATCAGTTCATAGATCTCCATTTCTTTTCCTTTCTAAATATAAAACTTATATGAAAATAACAAAACAATAAAAATAAAACTTGTATATATATTTAAGGTGTATAACATGATGATTTTATATAGATATATGTAAAATATATAGATATAGTAAGATGTTTATTATAGTCAAGCTAATTAACATATTATCTCCTCAGATGTTGCCATTTTTGTGTATGATGAAAGCACCTGAAATCTACTCTTTTAGCATATTTCCAGTACTCAACAGAATACTACTAACTACAGTCATCTTGCTATATATTAGATCTTAGATTTATCCATCCACCATAACTAAAATTTTGTACTCTTTGAATAACATCTCATTTCCCCCAAAACACCACTCTCTAGCCTTAGTAATCATCATTCTACTCTCTGACTTAATAATTTCAACTTTTTTAGATTACATACATAAATGAGATCATGCAGTATTTGTCTTTCTGTTCCTGGTGTATTTCACTTAGCATAATATACTCCAGGTGTATCCATGTTATCATAAATGACAGGACTTCCTTCTCCTTTTAAGGCTGAATAACAGTCCATTATATACATATAACATTTTCTTTAATGACGGATATTTAGCTTTATTCCATATCTTGAGCTATCGTAGATTTCCATTTTTTGAAGGTTGATTGCTAGAGCTTTATTTTGTTCCTTTGGTGGAGTCACATTTCCCTGATTGTTTATGATCTTCAGAGCCTTGTGTTGGTGTCCATATAATTGAAGAAGCAGTCACCTTTTTCAGTCTTTTTTTTTTTTTAAGCATTATTTATTTATTTGAGAAAGCCCACAGAGGGAAAGAGAAACAGACTCCATCTTGAGCAGAGGCCAGATGTGGGGCTCAATCCCAGGACCCTGAGATCATGACCTGAGCTGAAGACAGATGCTTAGCCAACTGAGCCACCCAGGTGTCTCATCTTTTTCAGTCTTTAGGGAACAGTTTTGCAAGGAAACTCTTCCTCAGTGAGCCTGGCCAAGATTCTGGGTGGACTGGTTGGTTGAGTCTGTGGATGGGCTAGCTGCTTGGGTCCATGAGAGGGCCCTCTACCAGGGACCATGGGCTGGCTATTGAGATCTTCTAGTTGGGCTGATTCCCACCATGTTTGGGGGGGCTGCAACAACAGTAGACCTCTTGGGTAGTGCCTAGAAAGGCTAATATAGTTGAACACACTTCTCTTCCTCTTTCCCTTAGAGATTTACAGACCAAAAAGCAGTACTGGCTTAGGAGTACAGATGATGCAGGTAAAATGAAACTATTCTTAACTTTTTTTTTTTTTTTAATGCATTCTTTATTTTTTGTCTGCTCTACCAGCATGCTGTAACTTATCACCTGGATTCTGGAGCTCCCATGAAGGTGTTTTCTTCCATGGATGGTTGTCAAATAATATTTATATGGGAGGTAAGGGCTGGAATCTCCCATTGTGCGGTCTTGCCGATGCCGCTCTATCCTCTCTAAAAATAATCACATTAAAGGTTTTTTTTTTTTTTTAGCTCTATTTATAATATTGTCAGCATTTTGTAAGTTCAATATCTCTATCTTCAACATCATTGTATTACATCATAAAAATTTACTTGGTTGCTTAAGATATGAAACATGATACTTCTATTATAAGACTTAAAAATTAAAGCCCAATATTATCTGCTGTCTCAGAACCTGGTGAAACTTAAAGAGCTTTGAATGGCCTAACCACAAGTTCCCCACTCTCCTTTCATAATAAATTCCTCCAGAAAAATGGTACATTTCCCACTTACCCCTAAGTAAAAGTTCTATTTCTCTGCTTGCCTAAAAAATTATTTATACTAGTCAATCACTTCCTTATGCATGAACATCTTCTTAATGTTATAAAATTTCTGGTTATTCACTGTGTTCCTCATTATAACCCCTGTCTAGTCCTGGATGGCATCTGTTTACCTTATCACCTCAGTTATGAGTTTATGTTACCAATAAACTTCTATCAATCTTATCTGTCCAAAATCAAATAGTGTGTCCTTGATCATTCCTCATAACTCTGGGGTCGGACTCCCTTTCTCACCAACCAGATGAGTAGGAGGTGATTAAAACATACTACCCACTTAAATTTTAAATAACATCTCTGGGCATCAGTTTCTCATCAACACAATAAGGCTGACAATAATAATTGTAATATTGATAGGATTAAATATATCTTTAGAATCCAAAGAAGACATGAACATGGCTAACAGAAACATGAAAAGTTCCTCAACATCACTCATCATCAGGGAAATACAGATCAAAACTACAATGAGATATCACCTCACACCTGTCAGAATGACTAAAATTAACAACACAAGAATCTAGATGTTGGCTAGGGTGCAGAGAAAGAGGAACCTGCTCACACTGTTGATGAGAATGCAGACTGGTGCAGCCACTCTGGAAAACAGTATGGAGGTTCCTCAAAAGATTAAATAGAACTACCTTATAATCCAGCAATTGCATGGCTAGGTATTTATCCAAGGGATACAAAAATACTTATTTGAAGGGGTATAGGCATCCTGCTGTTTATATATATGGATATATATGTATGTATATACATATATATGCATATGTGTGTGTATGTATACATATATATATATAAGTAGATATATATAAAATTACTTGGTCATCAAAAAAAATGAAACCTACCATTTACAACAATGTGGATGGAACTAAGGTGTATCAAGCTAATTGAAATAAGTCAATCAGAGAGAAACAAATACCATATGATTTCACTCAAATGTGGAATTTAAGAAATAAAAAACAGATGAACATGGGGAAAGAAAGAAAAAAAAAAGAGGCAAATCATAAGAGACTCCTAACTATAGAAAACAAACAGCGTTGCTGGAGGGGTGACTGAGTAAGGGCATGGGTTAAATGAGTGATAGGTATTAAGGAGGACACTTGCTATAATGAGCACCAGGTGTTATATGTGATGAATCACTAAATTCTACTCCTGAAAATAATATTACATTGTATGTTAAATAAAATTTAAATAAAAAATGAAATAAAAAGGAATTCTGTGCAACATAAATTGACCACTATATAAGCTTTATATTTCATTTTAAATAATTATGTTATAATGCTTAATATGTGTGGGAATTCGGTTGATTTTAATAAGCTGTCCTTTTTTAAGACTTTATTTATTTACTTGAGAGAGAAAGAGAGAGACAGCATGAGCAAGAGAGAGAGCATGAGCAGGAGGGAAGGGACAGAGAAAGAGGGACAAGCTGACTCCTTGCTGAACAGGGAGTCTGATGAGGGACTTGATCCCAAGACCCTGGGGTCATGACCTGAGCTGAAGGCAGATTCTTAGTGGACTGAGCCACCAAAGTGCCCCAATAAGCTGTCCTATTAAAGTGCAATAGAATTCAACTCTAATGGTAAAAAGGAGTCTCCATACCTGGTTGTTTCCCCAAACCCCTACAATTCCAAATCTGCTATTCACTCTTTTTCTGTTGCTTAAAATCCCTCTTTACAAGAGTCCCTATACCAAGCCAATGCTTGACATATCTCTCATGATTGTCGCTGGCTTAATTCCCAGTCTCCCTGGCTCTGTTGAGGCGAGTCCTATTAGGCTATAATTTTATCAGTGACAATACAAGGATACCTGTGAAGGAAAACTGACTAATGGCATATTAGTTTGTGAGGCGTGCAAATGGAGACTGAGAGTTTGCCCTCTGGAGAACTGCCATCCCCATCATGGAAATGCCATCACCCTCCTTTACTTGTGTCTAGGCCTACTCTGTCCATGGAGATAGATAAAAACAGTGTTCATGAGCCATGGTGACCTTGCTGATTCACAGGCATGGGACAAGGGTGATAAAGAGCTAATAGTGACCCTTGAAAGATGGGATTCTTGGGACTGCCTAGCAGGCACAGTATTAATCAACAGTAGACACAATTGGAGAAGGGTCCTATAAGCCCCCTGAGTGCAGCTCCAGAGATTCTAAAGAAATTTCCACCGTAGCTGGGGCAGTGGATTGGGGGCAGGCACTTGAAACATTTGAGAATTTGACAAAAATATGGAGTACTTTTATGTTTTCGCAATCTGTATAAACAAGATACATATAAATTAAACATCAATCTTGGCTAGAATCATTCCATGTTTTACCTGTTGCAACACAGATAATTGCATCCTTGTAATTAAATAAATAGAAGTTAAATAGAGTGATGCAAAACTGTAAAGTTTTATTAGTGTATGGGTATATCTTACTGGACCTTAATAAGGTTCACTTGTTAATAAGAAAGCTATCTACAAAATTGTGTTTCAGAAAAGGACCTGTAGGGTCAAGCTAGGTCAGCATTTGGGCAGCATTGCTGCCAGAAAACACAGCTGCTACTGCAATACTTTTTAGAAGAGGGAAGATCAAGCTCTGAGTCATCTCAAATTAAATCTTTGCCACAAGCTTATGTGTGTATTTTAAAGGGAGACCTATAATCAGTGGCCCAATCATTAGCAACTTTGGACATAACATCACCGTAACAATGCAACCATTCAAGCACTCAAGGCCCAGACTAAATACAACTTATCTGTGGTTAAGAAAATAATAAATTCCAGTGGATCCAGCACAATTATTCTTTCAAGGGTTACTTGTACTCAGTTCTACCTGCTAGCTGATGATAATGCATTATAGCATCTGTTTTATCTTTTGCACTATCACAGCATTTCTGGGTAATGATGTAATGATGTTATTCAGATATCCCCAATGAGTAAAATGGATGCAGACATTTCAGAAGGAATGGAGGCATAGCTGTAATACTAATGCTCTGAATGAGACTATTAAACATAAGAAGAGTGAGCTTATACCTTGAGAAGAAAAAAATGAATGAAAAAGGACCTTTTCATTGTAGAAACGGATGCAAAGAAAATATAAAGTCCTAGGAAATCTGGAAAGAGCTCAATTAGGAAAATGAGGGAAGATTTTCTCTTCTTGCTTGGCTTGGTGATAAAGATCTAGAAAGGCCCATTGCAAGCAGACATCCTTGATCTTGTAGTCCCTAAGTGTGTATGGAATTTAAAGAAACACATAAATTTTACAAGCTAGCCAAAACACAGCTATAATGGTTTACTGAGAAGTGTGGAAAAGTACAGATATGTTGTTATTTTATTTCAGAGAAATTCTGACCTAGGCCTGAAGGAAGTTACTTTGCTATTGAAATAAAATGCATTTATTGTAACTTAAAAGATAAGGTTCACAGCTTTTAAACTTGGCTTAAGCCACACAGGGGGCATTGACACCTAGGACAATGAGACCTTTAGTTTTAACTTGTTAACTCTAAGGGTACCAGATTTCACCCTATGTTTTTTGTTGTTTGTGATGTTTAACATTAGAACAACATTTGGGACAACAACAACAGTAACAAAAACCCACACAAACAATGATTACAATAAATTACAAATGCATTTTGACAAATCTATACCCACTATACCCACCGCTACCAACTACTTCAGAGTTGAGATGGATGGGAAAAAAATAAATCTGACAAAATACTGGACGCCAACAGGATTTTCAGAAAATACCCATTTTTTGGTATTGTTACCACTATTCTATGAATGAGAAACTAAGACTTATTTAGGTATTTTTTTAAAACTTATACAGCTAATAGAGGCAGAAACTGGAAATTCACACATAGCACATACAATTTTATACCTTGTGTTCTTTACTCTAATTCTTGCAGCTACTAAGCAATTCTATTATGTGATCCTAATCAGAAGGAAACAGCATATTCTCCTCAGTGGGGAATGGATAAAGAAAATCCTGTCAGCCCACAGTGAAATGGTAAATGAAGCCATATGCACATGTTGTTTGATAATTTGCTGACCTTACTCTTTCCCTTTTACTCCTACTAAGAAAATTAATAAAGTTGCCAGCTATATGTGCCTTGTAGCCTCCAGGTAATATGTAAAGCTACAAAAATGGAACTGTAGAAAGCCCCACTTTCTGCCACTCTGCATATGCAAGCTGAAGAAATGTTGCTGGGTGTTCCAGAAGGGAAGGAGGGCAAGGTGATGGACTTTAAAAAAGATAAAAGAATAGAGAAAGGGAGAGGAGTTTCTCCAAGTCTCAAGAGGGATTTGAGGTACATAGATTCTGCAAGATAATAAGAAATGTGACTTATTCTTTCAAAATATTCAAGACTATAGCTAGCTATACAGAGAAATTTGAAAACCACAGAACCATTTAAACTTCAAAAAAATCACATAGGCTTGGTTCATAAGCATCTCAATAGTAACATATATAGGACAATGTAATACGACTGGATGCTTTCCTAAGTGAAACGAAATGCTTGGAGAAGGCTTAAAAATATTAATAGAGAGGAAACTCCAAAAATGACTAAATTTTGTTTTCTGCCTGCCCAATGGGATGGAAACTCAATATTTAACATGATTTTACTGAAAAAAAATTTATAAATGATAAGTGCTTCATACCTTCTTTGGTGGATTGAAAATCGTATAGGCTTACCATGGTTAAAACAAACTATTTATAACCCAGGTTGTACAATTCAAAAAACCAAAACAAGTGAAAAAGACTAAGCCTGAAAGAAGGAAATGTTTTGTCCTGGCTCTTTAAACTGGTTGAGAGATACCGCATCTGTTATACAATCATTTTCCACCATACATTCCCATCTGTAAAGTGAAAGATTTTAACTAGAATATCAATATAATTATTTTCTAATATAATATGCAATAAAAATAATGACCATATAATTTATCAAATAAACTGAAAATATTTGAAAGCAAAGAGAATGCTAAAATAATCAAAATTATGTACCTTAAAATGTTTATTACCTGATGGATTGCTTTAGTATAATTGGTAGATCTATAAATACTTTGTTTCAACTTCTTTAATCTCTGTGTATTAGAGAAACAAATCTTTGTGTTGATTATTAAATATCTGAATATTACAAATAATATTCACATACACTAAACTGTTTTCTAGTCATATCTGTAAAATTCAATGTAATTAAAAATAAATAATAAAATTCAATGCCACTGATTTTATTTTTTTAAATTTTTTTGAAGAATATATGTTTTTAAATATGCAGTTATTTTAATTTTTCCATAGAGTTGCCTGCAATTTTCTCTAAAATTTTATGTTACAGTTAATAAAACTAATACTATTTACATCTTCACTGATTTTATTCTGTGAACCATATTTTCTTTTTAAAAAAATCTTTAAAGTGTAGTTGACATATGAACAATAATATTTTAAGGTGAGAAAATATTGATCCTAGAGTATCTAGTAAGTTAAAAGTCTACAGAATTTGAATGATATTTTAAATTCTGTCTCAATACTTAAATCTATATATACTTAATGTTATAGCTGAAATTCAGAGGTACATTTTTCCCCCCTCAAGTCCTAGTACCTATTTTGGCATATACTTTTATAAGAGACAAAATGCTTCACATGTTTATGATTTTTTTAAAAAATTAACTGAGTTTAGATGCTTCAAAATTATAAATATTTGAAATTTATTTCCATTCTAGTACAGAATATAATTTTTTCCAATTATGAATTGGAGATTCACCAAAAATTTCTTCCATAATTTGAACTATTCCACAAACAGAGATAGAATTCTAAAATTATAATATGTGCCCCATTTGTGCCCTAATTATTTAATTTGTAACATTCTTCTCTTGCTTTTATAGAGAAAAATGTCAATACTTTCTTTATAAGTGTCTTCTTAGTAATTAATATTACACAGAGGCATTGAAAACTAGTTTTTTGTCCTCCATTCATTGAAAACTTGATTAAAATTTTGATTAAAAGTTGAATAAAATTTGTTTAAAAGGTTGAGAAAAAAATACAAATAAATTTTAAAAAACTATTAGCAAAAAACCAAAGTAATTTAAATCATTTAATTTGATTTACAGAAGTATTTCAAAGTCTTAAACATTTGGTTTTGGGGTTTTTTTTTGTTAGTGTACTTTTATTTTTTAATTTTTAAATTTAAATTCAATTAATTAGCAAATAGTGTATTATTAGTTTCAGAGGAGGTGGAGTTTAGTGATTTATCCTTTACATATAACACCCAATGCTCATTCCATCAAGTGCCCTCCTTAATGCCCATCACACAGTTGCCCCATCCTCTCCCACCTCCCTCCAGCACCCCTCAGTTGGTTTCTTATAGTTAAGAGTCTCTTATGGTTTGTTTCCCTCTCTGACTTCATCTTATTTTTCCTTTCCTTCCACTATCTGTTTTGTTTCTTAAATTCCACATATGAGTAAAATCATATGATATTTGTCTCTCTCTGACAGATGTATTTCACTTAACATATTACCCTCTAGTTATATCCATGTTGTTGCAAATGACAAGATTTCATTATTTTTGAAGGCTGAATAATGTTCTATTTTATATACTTACTGCATCTTCCTTATCCATTCATGTGTTAATGGACATCTGGTTTCTTTCCATATTTCAACTCTTGTGGACATTGCTGCTATAAACATTGGGGTACAGGTGCCCCCTACAAATCACTCTGTATCTTTTGAATAACTACCTAATAGTCCAATTGCTGTGTTGTAGGGTAGCACTATTTTTGACTTTTTTGAGGAACCTCCATACTGTCTTCCAGAGTGGCTGCAACATTTTGCTTTCCCACCAACAGTGTAGGAGGGTTCCCCTTTCTCCGCATCCTCACCAACATCTGTCATTTCCCAACTTGTTAATTTTAGCCATTCTGACTGGTGTGAGGTGAAATCTCACTGTGGTTTTGATTTGTATTTCCCTGATGCCCAGTGATGTAGAGCATTTATTAATGTGTTCTTTGGCCATCTGTATGTCTTCTTTAGAAAAATGTCTGTTCATGTCTTCTAGCCATTTCTTTCTTTTTTTTTTTTTTTAAGATTTTATTTATTTATTTGACTGAGAGAGACACAGCAAGAGAGGGAACAGAAGCAGAGGGTGTAGGGGAGGGAGAAGCAGGCCTCCCACCAAGCAGGGATCCCAATGTGATACTTGATTCCAGGACCCTGGGATCACGGCCCAAGCCAAAGGCAGACGCCCAATGACTGAGCCACCCAGGTGCCCCTTCTACCTATTTCTTGATTGGATTATTTGTTCTTTGGGTGTTGAGTTTGATAAGTTGGTTATAGAGTTTGGATACTAGCCCTTTATCTGATAAGACATTTGCAAATATCTGCTCCCATTCTCTCAATTGTCTTTTGGATTTGTGGGCTGTGTCCTTCATTGTGCAAAAGCATTTTATCTTGATGAAGTCCCAATAGTTCATTGTTATTTGTTTCCCTTGCCTTTGGAGATGTGTTTAGCAAGAAATTGCTGTGGCCAAGGTCAGAGAGGTTGCTGCCTGTGTTCTCCATTAGGATTTGATAGATTCCTGTCTCACATTTAGGTCTTTCATCCATTTTGACTTTATTTTTGTGTATGGTAGAAGAAAGTATTCCAATTTCATTCTTACAGGAGGGACCAGTGAGAAAGAGCAGCCAAAACACAACAACAGAGTGTAAACAGTGCATACCAGAAACACTTGCTGATGTTTTTGTTGTTGTTATGGCTGGTTTTGCTGGTTTATTTGTTTGTTTGTTTTATGCTTTCCTCTTTTCTTTTCTGAACACAATGACTAGAAGGAGAAATTCACCCCAAAAGAAAGAATAAGAGGTAGTGCTCTCTGACATGAAGAAGAAGAAAACACCAATTAATAGTAGGCAGTAGTGAAATAAAGTGTTTGCTGTAATACTGAGTTTTTTTTTTAATATTCAACATCAGTTTTGTCACAAATATTTTATAATCCAGTTATTCTAATATGTATCTTAAAAACATGTACATATTTTGACAACTTAAATTTCTACTTTGTAGAATACTGTGACATGATCATACTCAATTTTAAGTTGTGTGTGCACATCAACCAAACCCAAACACATTTCTGTGTCCTGGCTTCTTAATTTCCTAAGAACATTGTTTTTAATCCAACATAATGCTCCATCAAAATTTAACGTAACTTAAATTTTCCACTATCCCACTGACCTCACCAATTAGTACTTAGGAGACTTAGTGTATTTTGCAGGCCACAGCATGAATCATAGCATCTTACTGGCTGGTACCATGAGTGGTCAGTAAAGGCAGCATCATAATGTATTTCTCAACACTGAGAGCCGGAGTTAGATGTCCTTACCCATTGGTGTCACAGAGTCCCAGCATATTTCATTTTATTAGTAAAGCTCTTCTTGCTGTCCTTGAAAGGAAGTGTTAATAGTGCTGCTTCTAGAAAGCATCAGGTTACTGTTGGCCATCTTTCAGATTCCACCGCATTTAACATCAGAAATCTTTTCATTGTGCGTTCATCTCAAAGGCTAGTAAACAGAAACATAGCAGAAGCTAAAAGTATACATGGAGGTCATATTTGTCCCAACTTCTTTTGATGGAAGTATTATTATAAATATTTTATTAGATCTCAGGGTGCTGGGATCAAGCCCCACATTGGGCTCTCTGCTCAGCAAGGAGCCTGTTTCCCCCTTTCTCTCTGCCTGCCTCTCTGCCTACTTGTTATCACTCTCTCTCACTCTCTCTCTCTCTGTCAAATAAATAAATAAAATCTTTAAAAAATATATTTTATTAAAAAATAAGTCCAAGACAAGACTGAGTGTCTAAACAACATGTGTAAATCAGGACTGTCCTGGCAACTTGGATGTACAGCCATCTTAATCCTGGATTATTGATTCATGGAGGGAATTCATTTTCTTTTTGACATTGCTAGGGCAGTATAGAGCTAAGTGGTTAATTTTCATTTGTTGAAGCTGCTAAATTACTGGAAAGAATGTTGAGGAAACATCCTCCTGAAAAATAGAGAGAAAAACAAGCTAACAATTTCAGGGGATTTTGATCAAAGAATGTGGTTGTCTCAGCAGAGTAATAACCCCTTACTCATGATGAGAATATCAGATGGCATGTACTTATTATAATGATAGTATGAGTTTTTATTACTTAGATAATAGCAATGGTATAAAGATGGCTATAATAGCTGTGAATCAATTTCAAGGTCTATAATAAAAATAAGTTGGAGAATGAAATTTTTTGCTGATAAATCAAACAAAATTAGAAACAACATAATGAAAATGGCCAACACTCATGAAAACACAAGAGTAAGTGTATGAACTTAAAAGTTACTGATTTTTAGCATTAACCTTAAAATTTCAAAAAAAGAAAATTGCTAATACTTTTGTCAAAATTGTGCCAAACAATTTCATAATATACCACCTATGCTTAATTTATGTAGTTATATGGTTAATCTACACATCATGTTCCAGGAAGAGTAGGATATCTTTCTAAAATACATAGGCAAGTTGGAGCAAAATAAAGATAAAAATAGGAAAAGTAAACCCAAAAGTAGTATCAGAACTCAAAATTCGTAAGTTCTAAACACTGTTAGGTAGGTTCCATGAATTAAGTAGTTCCACAGTTGATATAAAGAGAAAATCATGAATATTTGTGGCTTCACTTTGTTCACAAATGAATAACAAACAAGATTCTGAGGAAAAATGGGCCTCTTTCTGATACCATTGAAAAAGATTCTCAGAAAGTTGCAGGCCACCTACCAAGATTGAATATTTCCTCTTCTGTATCTTCCAATAGTTACCTTGGGTCCTACTGTGAGTGCAAAGAAGTTTAAAACAAGTGATGCAGGGTGCCTGGGTGGCTGAGTTGGTTGAGCCAGAGGATTAAAAAGAAAAGCAAAACTGACCAGGGCCCCTGGGTGGCTCAGTACGTTAAAGCCTCTGCCTTCAGCTCAGGTCATGATCCCAGGGTCCTGGAATTGAGTCCCACATGGGGATCCCTGCTCAGTGGGGGGCCAGCTTCTCCCTCTGTCTGCCTCTCTCCCTCTCTAACAAATAAATAAATAAATCTTTGAAAAAAATTTTAAAATGAAGCCAGTGATGCTAGGGATTAAAGTACAGCAGAATTCATAGATGTTTAGCATGTCCAGAGTATATTCCAGAAGTTGTTATGAGAGAATAAACAAATGAAGTTGTATTCATTGGGAATAAAATGTGACTATAATTTACTCAGGTTTATCCCTCATGATAAAATCCAGCACCACCAGGTCTGTTCCTTATTAGAACTGTTTGATACAAATAATACATAACTCTGTAAAATTTGATGCACTGGAAATAATTGCTTCACATTCAAACTGTTTTAACTAGGACCTGGCAGAACTTGTGGGAAGATCATTTCCTAAGAACAAACTGATTATATTATAAATTATAGAGCAGACAAAAATTTACTTAAATTATATATACATACAATCTACATAATGTCTAAGTAGATTTATACATATGTATTAAATTTAAATAGAATAAATTTAATTTATATACACTATATATATACATACATATATATACACACATTTATGGCCACTTGTATACATATGCACATATGAATTTATTTAAATGCATGTGGTCATATATACATACATATATAATTAAACATATTTATATACATTTTTTAGTTCCTCATGGCATAAGATAAGTTATAGAACTCTTTATATATGTTTAAATGAATGCTTACATATCCAGATGTCCACATAAAAAGTGTGTTCCCTTATGAAAGACTGGCAGTGTTAAGAATCACATTCAGCATTTATTTCTGAGTATAATAACAAGCACATAGCACATCCTTAATCAAATAGATCCAAGTTACCTTTAGTCAAACACACACAGCAAACTAGTAAGATACAGTGTTGTTTTCATATTGCTAATAACGTATATAGACTAGAATATGTCAAGATGGATAGTTGGCTTTCAATCTGCGAAAGAAAGGGAAAACTAATCTAGCAGCTGTTCCAGGCTTCTGTTAAAATGAGATAAAGGTCATTAAACTTAGTTGATAAACTCTTTATTGAGACTCCAAGCCAACCAAATGTTACAGTTAAAGCTGACCATTTAAGTCGTATACCTTTAGTTACCATGAGCAAATATTTGCAGTCACATGATTGGGATTTCTGGACTAAATATAACTACATTGTTGGATTTGGTTATTAATTCACTTTTTAATTCTCCTGGGAATGGGAAAGACTATCAAAATCTATTAGCTCTTCCCTGAAAGGATCTCCAAAAAGCTTTAAGCGTTTTGAAATTCATGTTGGAGATTCAGGTGCCTTTTGTTATCACATAAGTATCCACTGCTGTGACAAGTCATTCCTAGAGGATCTATTTATATTTTATCAATGGGTTTAATTATACACTGTCCTTCAAATGAATTTCTACACCTTTTATATTTTGACTCTGGGATTTTTATTTGAAATCCAGTTTATAATTTTAGCTGCAATTTGCAATCCAGGTGCAGAGTAAAATTGAAGTTTCTAAACTATCCCCAAATGGATTTTACTTTTGTATACATTTAAAATTCATTCTACATTTTAATGTATAGGTTGCACAAATTATATATATATATATATATAAAATATTTCTTTACATATATATACATATACATGTATATGTATATATATAGACTTTCAATTTAATTGAATTTCTTAGGGCATAAGATAAGTTACAAAACTCTTTTCATATTAACATAATTATGAAGGAAAATAAACATAAGTTTAGCATCACTGCAGGACTAGAAGAATTTATCAGACCTTTGCCATAAGTGGAGAAACATTTCCATGAGCTCCACAGAAACAAAGAGGAAAAGCCAAATAGGGAAAAGTTAGTAGAACACTAAAACTCATCCTCATTATATACCCTTGGTTTGGTAACACAATTAATCTAATTAAACATTTAGCAAATACTATCTCCTTCATACTTTTTAATGAAGTAATCAAGAATTTTGCTCGATTCTCTCATCACTGTCAACTACATAAAGGGTTAATCTGAGGTTTGAAGGACAGACATGCCTGTGAGTCAGGGCAGAGAATTTAGTCAAGCGGTCGCTTATCCGGGTTCCTAGCATACTCACTTGGTTACTGTGTGGGAGAAACTTCCCATGATTAGACACTTAAGTCTTGAGAATGGTCAGTGAACACTACTTTTGTACATTAAAAACAATCATAATCACCCAGAGTAGGGGTCAGTAAACCATAGTCTCTGGGCCAAAGATGACCTGCTATCCTGTCAAGGTAGGAGATCAAGCAAATCTTAAGGTTGGCTTGTCACACTTCCAAAAATTCAAACAGTAGGAAACAAGAAGCCCAAATAAATTTAGACAATGTATTTCAAAAATTTTAATTACATTCGTTCTTTTCCCCCACTAGGCTTCAATGCCAACCTAAGTGGATGATGCAACATAAGTTAGTGTTTTAGACAAGGAACACTGAGCCTAGAATTCTCCAAATCTTATAAGGAAGCTGCTAGCAATCCTGTCCAACCTTTGCCTCAGAGGCAGAACTTATTGTTTTACTCTAGAACGTGGTGAAATGTCTCTAGGAGTAAGGTGGAAGTTTTTACTCTGGTTATCACCTTCATATATAGATAAATCTCCCAATGAGGAGGAAAGCTTTCCTATTCTAGAATATCTTTGGACTCTGTATCTTAGAGAGATGTTATGTAAACACCCTTGCAGTGCCCTTTTCTTAGAAGACATGAAGAAAACAGAATCACAGCGAACTGTCTCCTAACATTATCTTTTTCTTCGTAAATAAAGTTTTATTAGAATACAGTTATGCTCATTTATTTACCTATTGTCTACAGCTGCCTTGTACTGCTGTAATAGAGTTAGGACTTGTGATAGACACCATATGGCCTTCAAAGTCTAAAATAACTGTTATATGGCTCTCCACAGAATAAGTGTGCAGACCTCTGCCTTGGACAATCCACTGGTGTACTAGATATGGATACTCTCCCTGGATGGTCAAAAAGTAGACAGTCAACAATAACAACAACAACAAAAATTAAGAAGAGTACAAAATATATAAAAGTTTCAAGAAATAAAGCAATACACTTGAAGGAGAGAAGACAGTTGACTTATAGGTAATATAGTCAGTCATCCCTCATAAGCATCTAACTATTGATTTCAGCTCAGATCATAATCTTAGGGTCTTGGGATCAAGGCCCTGCCAGACTCCATGCACAGTGCAGAGTCTGTTTGGGTTTCTCTCTCCCTCTCCCTCTGCCCATCCCCCCCCCCAAAAAAAAAAAAAATCTTAAAAAAAAAAAAAAAGGCACTTGTGATGAGTCCTGGGTATTATATGTAAGTTAATGAGTCACTAAATTCTACTACTGAAACTAGTAGTAGAATTTGAATAAAAACTGAAGAAAAAGAAAGAAAGAAAGAAAGAAAAGGCTGACAAAAGTAATTATGATAAAACAACTTCAGGATAGGGGGTGCCTGGGTGGCTCAGTGGGTTAAAGCCTCTGCCTTCAGCTCAGGTCATGATCCCAGGGTCTTGGGATTCAGCCCCGCATCGGGCTCTCTGCTTGGCGGGGAGTCCGCTTCCTCCTCTCTCTCTCTCTCTCTCTCTCTGCTCGCCTCTCTGCTTACTTGTGATCTCTCTCTGTAAAAAAACAAACAAACAAACAAACAAAAATCTTAAAAAAATAAAAAACAACTTCAGGATATAGCAATAACTTTTTGAAAACCAAACATAAAAAATTTAAATACTCAATTATACGGGAACAGGAATTATTGGTAGATTCTCTTATATGTTTTAATTAGGTGGACAATTTTAAAGAAAATAAAACATGAGATAATGCCCAAACCATGTGTTTTGTTTTTTTGTTTTTATTTTTTGTTTTTGTATGTAAAGGCAGCAAAATAATTACAAATGTGCAATAGCTCTGGAAAAAAATGTTACCTGTGAAAATATTCTCTGTAAACTTGTTCTAAGATATAACTCAGTTACCTGGACAATAAGCAAAAGTTTAGAGCCCAAGAATAAGTGACTCAGCATGTAAATTGATCAAGAGTTTCATACACAGTGTTCTTTTAAAATGTATATTCTAAACAATATGATACCATTCAGGTTAATGCTAAGAATTTCTATGGTCGCTTTCCATATTTTATGTATCTTATGTAGACAGTCAATGGCTGAGCACAGCAAAACAAGGGCTTGGTGATTTCTGCCCAAGATGGAACTTCTCTATCAAAAATCTCTGCTTCACAGCTCTGTGCTGGTTGATAAAGATTTTGTTAGAACATCGCTGTAGTCTGAGGCTTCTCATGCCCAATCCTGCTTCTTCGACTTTCCATCTCTCACTGGAATTACCCCAGTGAATCCCAAACTACCTACTCTATTAACATCTGATTCCTGAAATATCTAACTGATAATAACAATAACTACACTTAATTGAAACACTGGAACTACTTTTCAATAGAGTCTATAATGTCACACACAGACAGTTCTCTTTGTTCTCCTTCAGGGGATACCAAAGTAATAAGGTTCTGGAGTAGTGAAGTTTTTAAAATGTTTAATGGGGTAGGGGAAACCAAACTTACTTTCTTGACTTTCTGATCTTAAATCTACATCAGTTCTAACAAGTCACTCAAGAGAGGAATCCAGTTCATTATAGACATATGGAAATACAGCCTTATTTTTAGAAATAGTCTAGGTAATAAAAGAAAAAAAATAAGTGACAAATTAGGACATTACCATTTTTAAATGTCTACTTAATTAAATGTATCTAAACTAATCATCAATGGATGCTAACAGCACAAAAGGTATAGCTAGACCTTACACATCTGTTAATGGAAATACATAAAACCACCAATGAAGGATTCCTGCCATAAAATCAAACCTGTATCTAATTAAGCCTCTAGCTAAATGCTAATTTATAAGATATATAGGAGAGATAAAAATATGTTAAATGTCATCAGGAATGCAATCAGCAGTATGCATTCCATGGTAAACTTGAGAACAAATGAGCTAACTTATTTAAGAAATAAATTGCTGTGTGAGAAAGAGATAACCTATATGTTTAAAGAGAACTAAGATACTATCAGTGAATTTCAATGTATGGACCTTATTTGGATCCTGATTCAAAGTAAAAGTGCAAAACATATGAGACAATAAGGGAAAGATGAACACTGTATATATATATATATATTTTAGATTTTTTAAATTAATTTTTTTAATTTTTTTCTTTTTATTTAAGCTTGATTTAAACATATAATGTAACCCCACAACCCTCTCGCAACCCCTCTCCCCCCCACCCCCCTCAGTTTGTTTTATGACATTAAGAGTCTCTTTTGGTTTGTCTCCCTCCCGATCCCATCTTGTTTCATTTTTTTCTTTTCCTACCACCTTAACTCCCACCCCCGATGCATCTCCACTACCTCATATCAGGGAGATCATGTGATACTTGTCTTTCCCCAGTTGACTTATTTCGCTAAGCATAATACGCTCTAGTTCCATCCATGTCGTCGCAAATGGTAAGATTTCATTTCTTTTGATGGCTGCATAGTATTCCATTGTATATATATACCACCTCTTCCTTATCCATTCATCTGTTGATGGACAATAGGTTCTTTCCATAACTTGGCTATTGTGGACATTGCTGCTATAAACATTTGGGTACACGTGCCCCTTTGGATCACTACGTTTGTATCTTTAGGATAAATACCCAGTAGTGCAATTGCTGGGTCATAAGGTAGCTCTATTTTCAATTTTTTGAGGAACCTCCATGCTGTTTTCCAGAGTGGTTGCACCAGCTTGCATTCCCACCAACAGTGTAGGAGGGTTCCCCTTTCTCCACATCGTCGCCAGCATCTGTCATTTCCTGACTTGTTCATTTTAGCCATTCTGACTGGTGTGAGGTGGTATCTCACTGTGGTTTTGATTTGTATTTCCCTGATGCCCAGTGATGTGGAGCACTTTTTCATGTGTCTGTTGGCCACCTGGATGTCTTCTTTGCAGAAATGTCTGTTTATGTCCTCTGCCCATTTCTTGATTGGATTGTTTGTTCTTTGGGTGTTGAGTTTGCTAAGCTCTTTGTAGATTTTGGATACTAGCCCTTTATCTGATATGTCGTTTGCAAATATCTTCCCCCATTGTGTCAGTTGTCTTTTGGTTTTGTTGACTGTTTCCTTTGCTGTGCAAAAGCTTTTGATCTTGATGAAGTCCCAATAGTTCATTTTTTTTGCTTGCTTCCCTTGCCTTTGGCAATGTTCCTAGGAAGAAGTTGCTGCGGCTGAGGTCAAAGAGGTTGCTGCCTGTGTTCTCCTCAAGGATTTTGATGGATTCCTTTCTCATGTTGAGGTCCTTCATCCATTTTGAGTCTATTTTTGTGTGTGGTGTAAGGAAATGGTCCAATTTCATTTTTCTGCATGTGGATGTCCAATTTTGCCAACACCATTTGTTGAAGAGGCTGTCTTTTTTCCATTGGATATTCTTTCCTGCTTTGTCGAAGATTAGTTGACCATAGAGTTGAGGGTCTATTTCTGAGCTCTCTATTCTGTTCCATTGATCTATGTGTCTGTTTTTGTGCCAGTACCATACTGTCTTGATGATGACAGCTTTGTAGTAGAGCTTGAAGTCTGGAATTGTGATGCCACCAACTTTGGCTTTCTTTTTCAATATTCCTTTGGCTATTCGAGGTCTTTTCTGGTTCCATATAAATTTTAGGATTATTTGTTCCATTTCTTTGAAAAAATTAGATGGGATTTTGATAGGCATTGCATTAAATGTAGATAGCTTTAGGTAGCATAGACATTTTCACAATATTTGTTCCTCCAACCCATGAGCATGGAACATTTTTCCATTTCTTTGTGTCTTCCTCAATTTCTCTCATGAGTACTTTATAGTTCTCTGAGTATAGATTCTTTGCCTCTTTGGTGAGGTTTATTCCTAGGTATCTTATGGTTTTGGGTGTAATTGTAAATGGGATTGACTCCTTAATTTCTCTTTCTTCTGTCTTGTTGTTGGTGTAAAGAAATGCAACTGATTTCTGTGCATTGATTTTATATCCTGACACTTTACTGAATTCCTGTACAAGCTCTAGCAGTTTTGGAGTGGAGCCTTTTGGTTTTTCCACATATAGTATCATATCATCTGCAAAGAGCGATAGTTTGACTTCTTCTTTGCCGATTTGGATGCCTTTAATTTCTTTTTGTTGTCTGATGGCTGAGGCTAGGACTTCTAGTACTATGTTGAATAGCAGTGGTGATAGTGGACATCCCTGCCGTGTTCCTGACCTTAACGGAAAAGCTCTCAGTTTTTCTCCATTGAGAATGATACTTGCCGTGGGTTTTTCATATATGGCTTTGATAATATTGAGGTATGTGCCTTCTATCCCTACACTTTGAAGAGTTTTGATTAGGAAGGGATGTTGCACTTTGTCAAATGCTTTTTCAGCATCTATTGAGAGTATCATATGTTTCTTGTTCTTTCTTTTGTTAATGTACTGTATCACATTGATTGATTTGCGGATGTTGAACCAACCCTGCTGCCCTGGAATAAATCCCACTTGGTCGTGGTGAATAATCCTTTTAATGTACTGTTGGATCCTATTGGCTAGTATTTTGGTGAGAATTTTCGCATCTGTGTTCATCAAGGATATTGGTCTGTAATTCTCTTTTTTGATGGGATCCTTGTCTGGTTTGGGGATCAAGGTGATGCTGGCCTCATAAAATGAGTTTGGAAGTTTTCCTTCCATTTCTATTTTTTGGAACAGTTTCAGGAGAATAGGAATTAATTCTTCTTTAAATGTTTGGTAGAATTCCCCTGGGAAGCCATCTGGCCCTGGGCTTTTGTTTGTTTGGAGATTTTGGATGACTGTTTCAATCTCCTTACTGGTTATGGGCCTATTCAGGTTTTCTATTTCTTCCTGGTTCAGTTTTGGCAGTTTATATGTCTCTAGGAAAGCATCCATTTCTTCCAGATTGTTGAATTTATTGGCATAGAGTTGTTCATAATATGTTCTTATGATTGTTTGTATTTCTTTGGTGTTGGTTGTGATCTCTCCTCTTTCATTCATGATTTTATTTATTTGGGTCCTTTCTCTTTTCTTTTGGATAAGTCTGGCCTGGGGTTTATCAATCTTATTAATTCTTTCAAAGAACCAGCTCCTAGTTTCATTGATTTGTTCTATTGTTTTTTTGGTTTCTATTTCATTGATTTCTGCTTTGATCGTTATTATTTCTCTTCTCCTGCTGGGTTTAGGCTTTCTTTGTTGTTCTCTCTTGAGCTCCTTTAGGTGTAGGGTTATGTTGTGTATTTGAGACCTTTCCTGTTTCTTGAGATAGGCTTGTATGGCTATATATTTTCCTCTCAGGACTGCTGAGTTTGTTGTGTCCCACAGATTTTGGACGGTTGTGTTTTCATTATCATTTGTTTCCATGGTTTTTTTCAATTCTTCTTTAATTTCCTGGTTGACCCATTCATTTTTTAGAAGGATGTTGTTGAGTCTCCATGTATTTGTGCTCTTTCCATATTTCCTCTTGTGATTGAGTTCTAGCTTCAGAGCATTGTGGTCTGAAAATATGCAGGGAATGATCCCAATCTTTTGATACCAGTTGAGACCTGATTTATGACCCAGGATGTGATCTATTCTGGAGAATGTTCCAATGGCACTAGAGAAGAACATGTATTCTGTTGCTTTGGGGTAGAATGTTCTGAATATATCTGTGATGTCCATCTCATCCAGTGTGTCATTTAAGACCTTTATTTCCTTGTTGATCTTTTGCTTGGATGATCTGTCCATTTCAGTGAGGGGTGTGTTAAAGTCTCCAACTATTATTGTATTCTTGTCAATGTGTTTCTTTGATTTTGTTATTAGTTGGTTTATATAGTTGGCTGCTCCCATGTTAGGGGCATAGATATTTAAAATTGTTAGATCTTCTTGTTGGACAGACCCTTTGAGTATGATGAAGTGTCCTTCCTCATCTCTTATTATAGTCTTTGGCTTAAAATCTAATTGATCTGATATAAGGATTGCCACCCCAGCTTTCTTCTGATGTCCATTAGCATGGTAAATTGTTTTCCACCCCCTCACTTTCAATCTGGAGGTGTCTTCAGGTCT
>ML112095.1:0-40749 GCA_003697995.1 Taxidea taxus jeffersonii
ATAGAAACAAGGAGTCAAGGTGATCGTTTTTTCTCTCTACTGTGGTAGTAGTATTACTAACAAGTATATTAAAATCTAGTATTATTCATTTGTTTCACTTTTTTTTTTTACCTTCTCTTATTGAGGAGGGTTTTGAAATGAATACATTCCTCATACAAGTGTAAGCATGATGCACCAGCAATTGTATAGTTGAACTATACAATTTTGTTATATAGTTTTGTTGTATAATGTTTTCCGAAGTGATCAACACAAATAACAAATAAAAATTTGAAGGCCACAGCACTGCACAATTCCAAAGGAACACTATTTATATTGCATTCTCCATTGTAAATATGAAATGTGTTTGTACTGTATTTGATCTAAAAAATAAAAGGAACAACCTACTGGCCTACATTCTCACAATGTATGCAAATAGTCTGTTGTGAAATTATGCTCTGCCAGAGATTTTTTTTTCTTTTTTTTTTTAAGATTTTATTTATTTGTTAGAGAGAGAGAGCGAGCACAGGCAGACAGAGAGGCAGGGGGAGAAGCAGGCTCCCTGCCGAGCAAGGAGCCCGATGTGGGACTCGATCCCAGGACGCTGGGATCATGACCCGAGCCGAAGGCAGCCGCTTAACCAACTGAACCACCCAGGCATCCCGACTGCCAGAGATTTTTAAACATAGATTGATCACATACTTATCTTTAGGATGACTTATTTAAAGCAGGTCCCACTCAAGGTCATAATGTCTTTATAGGGGGAATGGAGTGAATGAAAATTCTTGATAGAAGGGAAAACAAAAGGTATTTTATAAACCATCTTATTAGCTATCACTCTTAAATATTTAAATATTTAATCACTCTTACCCCAGGGTAGGGAAGTCTTTTTTTTTTTTTTTATTCTATTTCTTACATATCTCGCCACTACGCTTTCAATTAAATATAATGTTCTTATACTCTTCTCTTTCTTTTCTCTTTTCTTCTTTCTTATTAAGAGTCATAGCAACCTGAGTCCTGTGACAAGACTGTCACCTCTGAGCTAAGCTGAGTGACTTTCAGAATATGGATATGAAGGCATAATGGGCCTTCAGGATGCTTTCACCAATGCCAGTACAAAGATTCCTTGGCAGGAGAAAGTCAAGGAGAAAAAAAAAATAGAAACTATAGGTGTTTCACCTTTCAAATTTTTGTCATAGGCAACTCAGAAGCAGATCTAATGAAACCACTGTATTCCCCACAGCCCTGGAGTGAGCCAGTAAAGTTGGGCTCAATATTTCTTGTTATCATTCCAATAATACTATCTTGGGAAGAGAATATTTCCAAGAAAGTATGTTCAATTCTGGAAATGCTAATGGGTTGGCAACTTTCCCCCAAGTCTTTCTAGCTGCAGGGAATGAATGAGGGCAGAGTGCAGCCAGTTACTGGGAGTACTTGCATTTCCTAAGTCCTCCAAATTGCTTACCTACTAATCCCCAGTGCTTTGCTTTCCTGTGAAACAGGTCCCATTCCTGGGAATTTGAAATTGCTTTAATGCATAAAGTGGTGCCAGGGACATGCTATTACCTGTATGTGTGCATAAAACCCACATATATGCTTGCCCCAAATCAAACATTTGTTTTCCAACCAGAAAAGAGGAAGTAGATTCAGATTCAAATTTCTTTAGGGACAAGATCATGCTGAGAGGCAAATGAATGGCCACTGTGGGGAATTTATTTCTCCTGCTGAAAAAGCAAAGGCTAATAATAATTGAGGTTGATTTGCAAAATGCACAGCTTTACAATAATCATATGATACCTAGTAATTTTGAAATTGAGGTAAAAAAAAGGAAGCACTTCAGAAGCCGGAATTATGAAAATCAAGAAGTTGCTTAAAATATTTGAGAGTGTGCTTAGAGAATCAAATGCCATATGCTTTATTTGCTTCTGAAGAGAAATCGTGTTTTCTGTTGGAACAAATTGCACACAGGTGTTTGATACAGAGTTTATAAGCTATCAAGAGTAACCAGAATGTTTGGGGTTGGGGTAGGAGGTGTTAATTTGGGAAAGGTGGTATGAGGGATGGATGGAGAGAACAGAACAAGTGGGGGTGGGGGAAGAAGTAAGCTTCTTAGCCATATTTGCAAATTGGGTGGAGTTGTTAGAACTGGAATTTACCACATGAGGGCAAACCCACATTAATTTATGTAGTCAAATTAGGATTCTACTTTTCGCTACTTTACTTATGAGTTGCTGGTGTAAGAGAAATAAGAAAAATAATAAAATTAACGTATATAGTTGCCTGTTCCATATCTATTTCTTCCTATCATGTGGGAACTATAATAAAGCTAGGTTAAATTTCCTTTCCAATCACAGGTCTCAATAGAATTAAGGATCACCCATTTCACTGATGAGAAAACTGAGACAGGTTCTAGGTGACTGCAGAATATGCAGATTGTGTATGTATCACAGATTGAGCCCCATACTGACAGACCCACATACATAAGATCATTGATGCCTGATACATAAGCATCAATGTAAAAAGCCCCCTGGGAAAATATAAAATATTGTTTTTGAAAAGGAATCTATAATGAAATATCACCAATGCAAATTGATACAGGCTCATAAAATAGGGTAGAAAGTTTGACATTTCAGAGCCATGTCCAAGATATCAAAAAAAACAAAAACAAAAACTTTGATTAGAGAGAATGAGGCCCACTCCACTTATTTTAAGACATTACATTAACTTTTCTTACTAATAAATAAATTGTCATGGTTTGGTCCATGTGACACTAAAACACTGGAACGTGTAAATTTAGCTGTATTCAATAATATACCTTACTTAAGTAGGTTTTTTAAAATCATCAGAGTGACCCTTGTCAAGAGAGAGTCTCATAACTTGTCTGTATGAAATAGTCTGGGTCTCCCTTTAATCTCCCTTCAGCCTATCTTTCCAATAAGGAAGGCATCAGAAACAAAAAGTATTCAGAACAAAAATGTTACCTTTTTAAGAACTCTGAAAGCATATTTTTACAAACACAATCGAAGCAGTTGAATATTATAGTCAAGGAATTATCTACAATAAACAAAAATTAACCATTTTAATTCCCACAATTTCTTTATTTATGTTAAATTTCTTTAATTCCAAAATAAATTTGTTTATTATCTCTGAGTGTAAATGTTTAAATATTCAGAGAGGTCTGATAAATACTAAATTATTGAGTTAATTTTCTTTGGCTTTATTTTGGAAACTAAGTACAAAAACTCAGGCTTTGTGTTTTATTAGAGATAAATTTATAAAATATAATCAACAAACAATCCAGTTTTAGAAAATTCTTTGACAGTTCCTTTCTGAAATTAACCAATAGGGCTTTTAAATCATAAGACAGGCAACACTTTTGCTAGCTGATAACTTTTACCCAAGTCAATGTCATAGAAGCCCAAAGTAAAATATCTCTTTCTTCACAGTGTATTAAATAATAAAGTCATTGGTGGGTTTTGAAGGGAAGCCCTTGTAATCGGTTTGAATAATCTGAAAATTCTGTTTGGCAAACTTAATTTGATTTACATCTTATCCATTTTTGACAGAATATTACAATCGTAAGAACCAGAAAAATTTGAAAGCATTAAGGGATATAATATGAAACTTTGGAACCAGGTTACTAGTGATATTTAAACCTTAAACAAATACAAAACTCTATAATATTTATTTTTTTGTTCTGATTGTAGCTACTCAAAAATATGTGTGGAGGTAGAGCAAGGGGGTTGAACTGTAGTGATCTATTACTGGTAAATTCCCGAACTGGATGACTCAGTAGCATATAACCAGCCCAATCTGTACCAATTTTACAAACATAAGGGCTGCTGCTAATTACAGCATATATAGCTCAAAATGAGAAGAGATATTTTTAACCAATAATTTTATTTTCCCCATTTAATTGTTTGTCTTTATTTTCTTCAAAAATGTTATTTACTCCATTGCAAATGGATAGAATTTCTTTGTCTTCTCACGGATTTGTGACTTTATTTACAAGAGTTTAAAACATAGTTAAAAACATAAGGGAAAAATTGCTTAATCTGGGCAATTTGGCAATATTGTAACAAAATAAGCACTTAAAAGATGTGAAAATATCTTTTTTTCCCCCTTATAACAGATCACCTATTTGATAATAATTAACATAAGGTCATAATGGATTACTACTTTGTTCATCATATTTTTTATTAAGGATTAGTTCTGAAGGAACTGGAGGTAAGGTGGGGAATTGGGAAAGATTTTCTTTTTAAAAAATAATTCTCAGGACACCTATGTAGCTCAGTTGGTTAAGCCACTGCCTTCGGGTCAGGTCATGATCCCAGGGTCCTGGAATTGAGTCCCGCATAGGGCTCCTTGATCAGTGGGGAGCCTACTTCTCTCTCTGCCTCTGCCTGCTTGTGCTCTCTGTCTCTCTCTCTCTGACAGATAAATAAATAAATAAAATCTTAAAAAAATAATTCTCTCAGATAACCAATAATAGGCGGAAACTTCTTCATAAGAATTGGATTGCTAATTTTCATTATAATTATTACTAATGAAAGTCCTAAATATACACTTTTGAGATATCTAATAACTTCTTTCAATTTTATGTGTTCCTTGTGTATTTTAATATTACTGAGTGGAATTATCTCTTGTCTTTTGCTGACTTATTAGTTCTTTTTTAGGAAAATAATTTAGTGATCTTCAAAGCCAAAGAGTTTGACAATTTAGCTCAAGTTCATAAGATCTTTATTTGCTACTTAAAATTAAGTTCCAGCCCGGCTAGCTCAGTCGGTAGAGCATGAGACTCTTAAAACTAAGTTCCAAACCAAAGGTATACCATTATAGATGTACTTCACAGAGGCAAACAGATTTCATGAAAAAAAAATTAAAAATTAAAAACAGCATGAGAAATCAATTTTGGAGTTTTTTTTCAAAAGCTATGTTCTAGCAACAGTAGATATGGGTGTAATTGTAAACATTAATTATTCAAAAATGATTTTCAAACTGGTGTTAGGCCAGAAGAATAGAAAACAGACCAATATGAGGCCACAGTTGGTTGATTCAATATAACAACACTGAGATGTGATGGTGTTGGCATAATGACATCACCGCTCTCTTGGGACCAATCATTTGCAAGGTGGCAGAGCTAGACTAATGTCATCAGAAAATAGCTGATCCATAAAAACCAACTTTTTCAGTGTCTACAACTGTGTTTCTGTCCATTCACATCACTGGAGTAGAGGATCTTGTAAGTGCAAGTGGCATTGCAATATTAAGTTTAGGGTGTTATAGGTAATCTAGGACAAAATCTCCTGGTTGATAATGAAAGTTCTACTCAGGTATTAATTAAAAATTTCCTTCCCTCCTTCCTTAATTCCTTCCTTCCTTCTTCCTTTCCATCTTTTCTTCCCTCCTTCCTTTTTCTTTCCTTCTTCCTTCCCCCCTTCCTTCCTATGGACTCTGTTGTGCCAAAATTTAATGATATAAAATGGTAAGATGTGGAAAGAGTTGTATAAATTAAATAATTTTCCATTTATGTGACTTATTTTGGGTAGATAGAATTGTAAAGATACAGATGTAGAATTTAATTTTTAAAATTCTAAATTTTTTGATACTTTTTAAAATTCTCATTCAAAAATAAAAACATGAAACTTGAAAAGTTGTCTTTTAGGCCCTGTCAGAGCTTTTGGGTCAGAGCACTTTAGATGGTGTCAGATTAAAATATGTGACATAATAGTTGTTAAAGATCCAAAACTAATACAAATCTGATTCAAGCATCCCCAACTGACAGTGTTTTATCCCTTCTAGATACCTGATTCTTTGATGTCTCTGCATTTGCATTTGTTCTAAATGCATCAAGACAGAAAACCTTGAAATCTAAAAGGAAGAATAAATTATATAACTGATTAATACTAATTATTTTGTGTTTAGTAATTATCCATCCATTTTCAAGGAAATGTTGCTATTATTCACACACCCTGACAACACAGATGGACAAGTCTTTGCTGTAACAACATCCATGTTCAGATGAACTTTATTTTATAAGGTAGAGAGCTAAACATTTTATGGGAAGGGAAATAATCTCTTCTCTGAAAGATATAGACAGTTTTCTTTAGGAACTTGGTTTGTTCTGAGTTGGGTAAGTTATCAAAAGCAGAAAAAAAGTTGACAATCTATTTACAGCCATCATTTAAAATTCGTACCATTTCCTTCTCACTCGTTACAAAAAATATCACTCTGTGCAAGGTTCTACAAGTAAAAGTTCTTTCATTTGGATGGCCTTAAGAGAGTCTTGCAATGCCAGATGGTTTGGTCAATTACAAAATTAAGCTTTATGCTATTGAGACATAATTTCAGTGAATAATATTTTCCAGACAGAGTTTAATAAGCAGTTTGTGGTTGAGTAGCCTTTTGCCCAAAAAAGGGAACCAGGTCTCTGTGACTACCTTCTACATTCAGAAAGCCTGAGTGTAGAGGATGTTAACTTGACTACCCTAGGAACTGAGTTCCAGTAACCTTATCAAAGCCTAACAGAGTGACCCCACCCGAGATGTTGTGAAAGAAGGACTGTTGAAATAGCACCTGGCATTTCACCCTGAACTCCTATAACACTTGCTGATTCACTGACCACAGTCAGGGGAAAGTACACTGGATCTTCAGCTGGCCTTCCTGGGTGAGTCCTTCTGGTAAACATGGACTCATCTGAGAAATCACAGGTTTTTAACATTCACATACAGAAACTTGATTTTTTTCAGAAGTGTGGTAAAGCAAATCAATTTGTCAAAAGTTGAAATTTACAAAGATTAAAACTAGAAATCTGAATCTTTGTAAAGTGAATACCCCTTACAATCATGCATATTTTTATTATTGTTGTTTATCTATTTCTTACTGAAAATTAGCATCTGGTATGATCATAAGGATTATTAGCATCTTTATGATCAGAAGTTTGATTTTGGGTAAACAGATTTTCTCCAGGTAATTTGGGAAAAAAGACTTTGACTTTACTTGACTAATTTGAGTGGGTTAAAGAAAAGAGATTTCATGCTGAAGATACCAGTCATGACATTCTAGTTTTAAGAATTAGTATCTGATCTGAGTAGAACCACACAAGACTTATTTTAATCTGTAAGAAATTAGAAAGTTGGGATATATGCAATGATCTATGTGATTTTATTTTTATGTTTTTTATATGAATGTTTAGGGAAATAGCTGTGGATATACACATAAATACTAAATTTATGGTGGGACCAACCTGTACGCTAGAGTGTTGCTTGTTCTTCATGAAACAAACAAACAGAAACTGAGCTAATTTTTCCCTCCAATAAACTGTTGACTGTTTTTACTAAGTGAAAAGTGTAGGAACATTCAGAAACAACTAGATAATAAATTAACTGTACCCAGAAAAAATTCAAATAATTATCCTACCATAAATTCTCCTGTTTGATTCCCTTCATCATATCTTCAATAGCTTTTTGAAAATGTTAGTTACATGATGGTATAATCATGTCTTTTTCATCCTTATTTCACTACAGGAAACTTTATCATAGTTTATAGCAAATATTTAATGGCAAGTCTAAAAACCAGTAAATGACTAGATTCAAACTTCTTAGAATATGGTTATCAAAATTTAAATCAACCCAATACTTGCTACTTGTGTAAATACTGTTTAGCTGATATAATTTACAGATTACAAATATACTTATTTTTTATTAGTATGTTCAAATAGCTAGCATATAGTACATCATTAGAAAAATACACTATTCTTAATGGTGATAGCACAGACTATGGTCTAATAACCTAAGGGAAGAGTTGTGATAAAAGACTTACAAAATTTATTAGACAGTCATCACAAAAGTAAAGAAGCCACATTTTTTTTTTTTAATGAACATATAATGTATTATTTGTTTCAGGGGTACAGGTCTGTGATTCATCAGTCTCACACAATTCATAGCACATACCCTCCCCAGTGTCCATCCCCCCAGCCACCCCATCCCTCCCAAATCCTCTCCTCCAGCAACCCTCAGTTTGTTTCCTGAGATTAAAAGTCTCTCATGCTTTGTCTCCCTCTCTGGTTTCATCTTGTTTCATTTTTTCCCTCCATTCCCCTATGATACTCTGTCTTGTTTCTCAAATTCCTCATAACAGTGAGATCATATGTTACTTGTCTTTCTCCGATTGGCTTCTTTTGCTTAGCATAATACCCTCTAGTTCTATCCATGTCATTGCAATATTTTTTTCTTAATTAGAAGCCACAATTTCTATGATTAGAATATTTTTATAAGTTAGTGGGGGAGTGAATGAGAAAAGTGAATCAGCATTTATTGGGTCCCATTTTATATGTGCTGTATGTATTTCATCTGAATGAAATTGGTAAAAACTGAGAATACCGAGCATCAGAACAATTGTTAAATTATTCAGAACCAACAGAATGATACTAAGTCTTAGCATTTGTAGAGATTTTTTTTTTGTCGGTATGCTTAATTTTTGAAATCAACTATATTAAGGTATAATATGCATAAAATAAAATGAGCATATTGAAAAAATGTGCACATGTGTAACCACTACAATTAACATAGGATATTTTCATCAATTCAGAAAATTTCTTTGTGTCCCAAACTATTTAATCCCTTTTTCCTAGTCAACTTCAAGAAACCACTGCTCTATGTCACCATATTACTTTGCTTCATTTAGATTCTTTCATCAGTGGTATCATACAGTATGTACTTTTTAGTGTCTAGCTAATTTCACTCAGCATAGTGATTTTGAGATCGATCCATGGTGCATTATATATCAGTAGTTGCCCCTCTCTTATCCTAGAGTTCTAATAAATTCCATTGTCTTCCACTGTATGAATTTACCAGCTTATATATTCATTTATCTGCTCATAACCTTTGGGCTGTACCTAGTTTTTTACTATTATGAATAAAGTTTCTTTCTTTTTTTCTTTTTTTCTTTTTTTGGGGGGGAGGAATTTATTTATTTGAAAGACAAAGAGAGCACATGCACAAGTGGGGGGAGGGGCAGAGGGAGAAGCAGACTCTCTGCTGAGCAGGGAGGCCAATATAGGGCTCCATTTCAGGACCCTGAGATCATGACCTGAGTTGAAATGGAGAGTCAGATGCTTAACCTGCTGAACCACCCAGGCACCCCTAAAGTTTCTTTGCATATTCATTTAGAAGTTTGTGTGTGGGGGGGGGCATATGTTTTCATATGTTAGCTAACTACCCAGAAGTGGGTAGGTCATATGAAAAGTGTTGGTTTAATTTTATAAGATTTTGGCAAACTGTTCTTCAAAATAGATGAACTTCCCTCAGAAATGTATAAGATTTCTGGTTGCTCTATATTTTCACTATGCTTGATTTTCAGGTTTCATTTTTTGTTGTATTTGCTTGTTTGTCTTTGGTATTCCTTTGGGTATGCAGAAATTTCTTATTTTGTTCTAATTTGTAATTCTTTGGTGCTAACGATGTTGATCATATTTCCATATGCTTATTGGCCATTTGTCTTTCTTCTTTTGTGAAGTGTTATTTCTCATACTTTGCCCTTTTAAGAGTTCTTTGTCTCTTTAACTCTGAGTATAAAATTTTGTCAGATATATACATTGTGAAAATTTTTCTCTAGGCAGTAGTTTTTCTTTTTCTTATCTTAGCAATGTTTTTTTGGAGAACAGAATATTTTATTTCCTCTAAGTCCAATTTATCATCTTTATTTAATGATTAATGAATTTCTCCTATCAAATATATATTTGCTTACCCTAAGGCTATGAAGAATTTCTTTCTTCTAGCAGAGTTTTATGATTTAATCTTTTGCATTTAGTTCTGTGATCCGTTTTGGGTTAATTTTTCCATATGTGGTTAAACAGAAAAGTTAAGACTTACCTTTTTTCCCCCCAATCAGATATCCAGGTTTTCCAGCACATCTTTTGAAAATAGTGTTTTCTCCATTGAATTACCTTGACACCATTGTCAGAAATCAATCAACCCTACAGTTATTCTGTTAGATTGATGAATATCCATTATCAACATCATGTTGTCATGAATATCTTAGCTTTTTAGAGAGATGTTAAATCAGGTTGTATCTGTCCCCCCAACATTATTCATCTTTTCAAGGTTGGTTTGGCTATTCCATATCCTTTACCTTCAGAATCAGCTTTTCAAATTGCACACACACACACACACACACACACACGGTACCTGTTGAAATTTTTATTTGGGTTACATTGAGTTGATAGAACAATCTAGAGAACTGGCATCTTAACAATTATTCTTCCAATGCACAGAACATTTATTTACTTAATAGCTTTGGGATACAGTTTTTTTCATATATTTTGTTAAGTTTATCTATTTTTCAAAATTTTGTGATATTTTAATTGTTTTTAAATTTTATTTTTCTGATTATTCATTGCTAAATTATAGAAATGCATTGATTTTTTTTTTTTTGTACATTGACCTTACTTCCCATCATCTTTAGAAATTGTTAGTTCTAGTGGTAGTTTGTAAATTCCTAAGATATGTACAAGAATATCCTCTCTCCAAGGAAATAGAGTATTATTTCCTCTGGCCCAATATATAAATATTTTATTTCTTTTCCTTGTGTTAATATTCAAGGCAAGGCTTCCAGTATTTTATTTAATACAAGTAGTAAGATGAGTCATTTTTGCCTATTTCAGTCTTAAAAGAAAGCATATAGTCTCTATATTTTTACTGTAATAATATAAATATTATTAAATTTATTGGCCTACCATATAGATTATCTTAGTAAATGTTCCATGTGCACCTGGAAAGAATATGCATTTTGTTTTTTTCCTCTTTTTTAAGATTTATTGTATTTATTTTTTGAGAGAAAGAGAAAGCATAAGTGTAGGGAAAGGGACAGAGAGAGATGACCTCAAGCAGACTCCACCCTGAGCACAAAACCAGTCGTGAGTCTCCATCTCAGGGGCTTGATCTCAGGACCCTGAAATTATGAACAATCAAGAGTCCAATACTCGACTGACTGAGCCACGTAGGTGCCCCTACGCATTTTGGTTTTGATGGTGGAAATGGTAGTGTCCTTTAAATGTTAATTAAGTCAAGTTGGTTTTTAATATTATTCACATGTTTATTTTTACTGTTTTTTATCTACTTAAACTATTAATTACTTTTTTTTTATTTTATTTTTAAGTAATCTCTACACCCAACACTCACAATCCTGGCATCAAAAATTGCATAATCTATCCACTAAGCAAGCCAAGAACCCATAAACTAGTAATTTTTGATACAAAAGTGTCAATATCTCCAAATAGAATTGTTTCCATTTCTTCTTTCATTTATATCAGTTGTTGCAGCATTTATTTTGAAGCTCTGTTACCAGATGACTACACATTTATCATTATGATCAATCTTCTTGTCTCTGGTACTAGTCCTCATCCTGAAGTCTTATCTACATGATATTAATATAGTCACTTCACCTTTCATGTAGTCAGAGGTTGAACAGTACATGTTTTTATTCTTTTTCATTTAATGTACCTGTGTTTTATGATTAAAATACATGTGTTATAAGTAGTATGTGATTGGTTCTTCATTAGTTCTACCATTATAATCTCTAATATAATGCTTAGATTAATGCAATTATTAATATGTTTACATTCAAAGCTTGCTGTTACTATTTGTTTTTAGTTGACTTATCTTTACTTTGTTTTGATTTTTTTTCTTTTTCCCTTATTTTGAATTAGTTGAGCATTTTTTAATTAATTGAGCATTTTAATTAATTGAGCATTTTTTTATTTAAGCTTTATTTAAACATATAATGTAACCCCACCACCCTCTCCCAACCCCTCTTCCCCCCACCCCCCTCAGTTTGTTTTATGACATTAAGAGTCTCTTTTGGTTTGTCTCCCTCCCGATCCCATCTTGTTTCATTTTTACTTTTCCTACCACCTTAACTCCCACCCCCGTTGCATCTCCACTTCCTCATATCAGGGAGATCATATGATAGTTGTCTTTCTCCAGTTGACTTATTTCACTAAGCATAATACGCTCTAGTTCCATCCATGTCGTCGCAAATGGTAAGATTTCATTTCTTTTGATGGCTGCATAATATTCCATTGTATATATATACGACTTCTTCTTTATCCATTCATCTGTGGATGGACATCTAGGTTCTTTCCATAACTTGGCTATTGTGGACATTGCTGCTATAAACATTCGGGTACACGTGCCCCTTCGGATCACTACGTTTGTATCTTTAGGGTAAATACCCAGTAGTGCAATCGCTGGGTCATAAGGTAGCTCTATTTTCAATTTTTTGAGGAACCTCCATGCTGTTTTCCAGAGTGGTTGCACCAGCTTGCATTCCCACCAACAGTGTAGGAGGGTTCCCCTTTTTCCACATCCTCGCCAGCATCTGTCATTTCCTGACTTGTTCATTTAGCCATTCTGACTGGTGTGAGGTGGTATCTCATTGTGGTTTTGATTTGTATTTCCCTGATGCCCAGTGATGTGGAGCACTTCTTCATGTGTCTGTTGGCCATCTGGATGTCTTCTTTGCAGAAATGTCTGTTCATGTCCTCTGCCCATTTCTTGATTGGATTATTTGTTCTTTGGATGTTGAGTTTGCTAAGCTCTTTATAGATTTTGGATACTAGCCCTTTATCTGATATGTCATTTGCAAATATCTTTTCCCACTCTGTCAGTTGTCTTTTGGTTTTGTTGACTGTTTCCTTTGCTGTGCAAAAGCTTTTGATCTTGATGAAGTCCCAATAGTTCATTTTTTCCCTTGTTTCCCTTGCCTTTGGCATTGTTCCTAGGAAGAAGTTGCTGCGGCTGAGGTCGAAGAGGTTGCTGCCTATGTTCTCCTCAAGGATTTTGATGGATTCCTTTCTCACGTTGAGGTCCTTCATCCATTTTGAGTCTATTTTTGTGTGTGGTGTAAGGAAATGGTCCAATATCATTTTTCTGCATGTGGCTGTCCAATTTTCCCAACACCATTTGTTGAAGAGGCTGTCTTTTTTCCATTGGATGTTCTTTCCTTCTTTGTCGAAGATTAGTTGACCGTAGAGTTGAGGGTCTATTTCTGGGCTCTCTATTCTGTTCCATTGATCTATGTGTCTGTTTTTGTGCCAGTACCATACTGTCTTAATGATGACAGCTTTGTAGTAGAGCTTGAAGTCGGGAATTGGGATGCCACCAACTTTGGTTTTCTTTTTCAATATTCCTTTGGCTATTCGAGGTCTTTTCTGGTTCCATATAAATTTTAGGATTATTTGTTCCATTTCTTTGAAAAAATTGGATGGAATTTTGATAGGCATTGCATTAAATGTGTAGATAGCTTTAGGTAGCATAGACATTTTCACGATATTTATTCTTCCAATCCATGAGCATGGAACATTTTTCCATTTCTTTTTGTCTTCCTCAATTTCTTTCATGAGTACTTTATAGTTTTCCGAGTATAGATTCTTTGCCTCTTGGGTTAAGGTTATTCCTAGGTATTTTATGGTTTTGGGTGTAATTGTAAATGGGATTGACTCCTTAATTTCTCTTTCTTCTGTCTTGTTGTTGGTGTAAAGAAATGCAACTGATTTCTGTGCATTGATTTTATATCCTGACACTTTACTGAATTCCTGTACAAGCTCTAGCAGTTTTGGAGTGGAGCCTTTTGGGTTTTCCACATATAGTATCATATCATCTGCAAAGAGCGATAGTTTGACTTCTTCTTTGCCGATTTGGATGCCTTTAATTTCTTTTTGTTGTCTGATTGCTGAGGCTAGGACTTCTAGTACTATGTTGAATAGCAGTGGTGATAGCGGACATCCCTGCCGTGTTCCTGACCTTAACGGAAAAGCTCTCAGTTTTTCTCCATTGAGAATGATACTTGCCGTGGGTTTTTCATAGATGGCTTTGATAATATTGAGGTATGTGCCTTCTATCCCTACACTTTGAAGAGTTTTGATTAGGAAGGGATGTTGCACTTTGTCAAATGCTTTTTCAGCATCTATTGAGAGTATCATATGGTTCTTGTTCTTTCTTTTGTTAATGTATTGTATCACATTGATTGATTTGCGGATGTTGAACCAACCCTGCTGCCCTGGAATAAATCCCACTTGGTCGTGGTGAATAATCCTTTTAATGTACTGTTGGATCCTATTGGCTAGTATTTTGGTGAGAATTTTCGCATCTATGTTCATCAAGGATATTGGTCTGTAATTCTTTTTTGATGGGATCCTTGTCTGGTTTGGGGATCAAGGTGATGCTGGCCTCATAAAATGAGTTTGGAAGTTTTCCTTCCATTTCTATTTTTTGGAACAGTTTCAGGAGAATAGGAATTAATTCTTCTTTAAATGTTTGGTAGAATTCCCCTGGGAAGCCATCTGGCCCTGGGCTTTTGTTTGTTGGGAGATTTTTGATGACTGTTTCAATCTCCTTACTGGTTATGGGCCTATTCAGGTTTTCTATTTCTTCCTGGTTCAGTTTTGGCAGTTTATATGTCTCTAGGAAAGCATCCATTTCTTCCAGATTGTCGAATTTGTTGGCATAGAGTTGTTCATAATATGTTCTTATGATTGTTTGTATTTCTTTGGTGTTGGTTGTGATCTCTCCTCTTTCATTCATGATTTTATTTATTTGGGTCCTTTCTCTTTTCTTTTGGATAAGTCTGGCCAGGGGTTTATCAATCTTATTAATTCTTTCAAAGAACTAGCTCCTAGTTTCATTGATTTGTTCTATTGTTTTTTTGGTTTCTATTTCATTGATTTCTGCTTTGATCTTTATTATTTCTCTTCTCCTGCTGGGTTTAGGCTTTCTTTGTTGCTCTCTCTCGAGTTCCTTAAGGTGTAGGGTTAGGTTGTGTATTTGAGACCTTTCCTTTTTCTTGAGATAGGCTTGTATCGCTATATATTTTCCTCTCAGGACTGCCTTTGCTGTGTCCCACAGATTTTGGACCGTTGTGTTTTCATTATCATTTGTTTCCATGGTTTTTTTCAATTCTTCTTTAATTTCCTGGTTGACCCATTCATTTTTTAGAAGGATGCTGTTGAGCCTCCATGTATTTGTGCTCTTTCCAAATTTCCTCTTGTGATTGAGTTCTAGCTTCAGAGCATTGTGGTCTGAAAATATGCAGGGAATGAGACCAATCTTTTGATACCTGTTGAGACCTGATTTATGACCCAGGATGTGATCTATTCTGGAGAATGTTCCATGGGCACTAGAGAAGAAGGTGTATTCTGTTGCTTTAGGGTAGAATGTTCTGAATATATCTGTGATGTCCATCTCGTCCAGTGTGTCATTTAAGACCTTTATTTCCTTGTTGATCTTTTGCTTGGATGATCTGTCCATTTCAGTGAGGGGTGTATTAAAGTCTCCAACTATTATTGTATTCTTGTCAATGTGTTTCTTTGATTTTGTTATTAATTGGTTTATATAGTTGGCTGCTCCCATGTTAGGGGCATAGATATTTAAAATTGTTAGATCTTCTTGTTGGACAGACCCTTTGAGTATGATATAGTGTCCTTCCTCATCTCTTATTATAGTCTTTGGCTTAAAATCTAATTGATCTGATATAAGGATTGCCACCCCAGCTTTCTTCTGATGTCCATTAGCATGGTAAATTGTTTTCCACCCCCTCACTTTCAATCTGGAGGTGTCTTCAGGTCTAAGATGAGTTTCTTGTAGGCAGCATATGGATGGGTTTTGTTTTTTTATCCATTCTGAAACCCTGTGTCTTTTGATTGGGGCATTTAGCCCATTTACATTCAGGGTAACTATTGAGAGATATGAGTTTAGTGCCATTGTATTGCCTGTAAGGTGACTGTTACTGTATATTGTCTCTGTTCCTTTCTGATAATACTTTTAGGGTCTCTCTTTGCTTAGAGGACCCCTTTCAATATTTCCTGTAGAGCTGGTTTGGTGTTTACAAATTCTTTCAGTTTTTGTTTGTCCTGGAAGCTTTTTATCTCTCCTTCTATTTTCAATGATAACCTAGCTGGATAAAGTATTCTTGGCTGCATGTTTTTCTCGTTTAGTGCTCTGAATATATCATGCCAGTTCTTTCTGGCCTGCCAGGTCTCTGTGGATAAGTCTCCTGCCAATCTAATATTTTTACCATTGTACGTTACAGACTTCTTGTCCCGTGCTGCTTTCAGGATTTTCTCTTTGTCGCTAAGACTTGTAAATTTTACTATTAGATGGCGGGGTGTGGGTCGATTCCTATTGATTTTGAGAGGTATTCTCTGGGCCTCCTGGATTTTGATGCTTGTTCCCCTTGCTATATTAGGGAAATTCTCTACAATAATCCTCTCCAGTATACCTTCTGCTCCTATTTGTCTTTCTTCTTCTTCTGGAATCCCAATTATTCTAATGTTGTTTCGTCTTATGGCATCACTTATCTCTCGAATTCTCCCCTCGTGGTCCCGTAGTTGATTGTCTCTCTTTTGGTCTGCTTCATTATTCCCTGCCATTTGGTCTTCTATATCACTAATTCTGTCTTCTGCCTCATTTATCCTAGCAGTAAGAGCCTCCATTTTTGATTGCACCTCATTAATAGCTTTTTTTTATTTCAACTTGATTAGACCTTATTTCTTTTATTTCTCCAGAAAGGGTTTTTATTTCTCCTGACAGGGTTTCTCTAATATCTTCCATGCCTTTTTCGAGCCCGGCTAGAACCTTGAGAATCGTCATCCTGAATTCCAGATCTGACATATTACCAATGTCTGTATTGATTAGGTCCCTAGCCTTCGGTCCTGTCTCCTGCTCTTTTTTTTGTGGTGAGTTTTTCCGCCTTGTCATTTTGTCCAGATAAGAATCCGCTGTTCTCCTTGTTAAGTGAACTTGGTCTTGGCTGGATTTCTTTGATCTTCTGGGGGAGGGGCCTGTTGTAGTGATTCTCAGGTGTCTTTGCCCCAGGCGGAGTTGCACCGCCCTTACCAGGGGCCAGGCTAAGTAATCCTCTCAGGTTTGCTTTCAGGAGCTTTTGTTCCCTAAATGCGCTTTCTGTAGAGTTCTGGAGGACGGGAATGACAATGGCGGCCTCCCAATCTCTGGTTCAGAGGAGCCGAGAGCTAGGGGCCCCAGTCTTCAGTGCGCCTTCAGAGAAAAGCGTTTAATCCCTCCAGTCTCCCTAGCCCACGTTTGCGTCGGAGAGTGCGTGCGCGCGTCCGCCCGCAGACACCGCGCGCACCCGCAGACCGCGCTCACCCGCAGACCGCGCTCAGAGGAACTCGTGCGTAAGCAGTCCCGTCTCACTGGCTTCTGGGAGTGCTCCGAGCTCACCCAGCCTGTGACCAAGGGTCTCTCTCTGGCAGAGTCCCACCTGGAGTCTCCGGACCCCGTAGATCCCTGAGCTCTCCCGGGTCGGAGTCTCCCCGGATCTTGTGGGGACCCCTGGCACAGAGCACCGGCCAGTGCCACAGAGCACCGGTCCATGTCACAGACCACTAGGAAATCTCGGCTCTGTCTCCGCAGCCGACTTCCCCGCTCTAATACCTGTGAGCTCTGCCACACTCAGACACCCCCGATCCTTCTGTGACCCCGTGGGACCTGAGTCCACGCTGTCCCCACGAGGTCTTCACCCCAGTTTAGCTTCTGGAGCGATGTCCCTCCGTGGAGCCGACTTTTAAAAGTTCTGATTTTGTGCTCCGCCGCTTGCCGGGAGCCGGCCCCTCCCCCTGGGGTCTATCTTCCCGTCGCGTTGGATTCACTTCTCCGCTGGTCCTACCTTTCAGAAAGTGGTCGATTTTCTGTTCCTAGAATTGTTGTTTTTCTTCTCTTCGATCTCCTGTTGGATTTGTAGGTGTTCGGAATGGTTTGATAGGCTATCTAGCTGATCTCCTGCTGGCTGATGTCGTCTCAGCCTCCTACTTCTCCGCCATCTTGACTCCTCCCCCCACACACAATTTCTTTTCAAAAAATTTGTATTTATTTATTTTTAAAGCGTTTACTTATCTGAGAGATAGAGAGAGAGGGAACACATAGGAGAGAGGGATAGAGGGAGAGGAAGAAGCAAGCTCCCCAAGAACAGGGAGCCCAACACGGGGCTCAAACCCAGGACACTGAGATCATGACCCAAACTGGAAGCGGATGTTCAACCAACTGAGCCATTCAGAGGTGCCCCACCCACACAATGTCTTTTAATCTGATGTTTTTAGTGGAACTATATGGAAGGGGTTTCTACACATTTACACATTTTCTCGGCCATATTAAAAAATAGAAGTTTAGGACTCAAAAGCATGTGTTTAATGTCAAATTTAGTTAAATATGAAGAAAAAATCCATATTTTTATATAACAGGACTAGAAAATTTCTGTACATAATGATAAAATACACATTACTTTTCAACAAGATATCAAAACATGGTATACAAAATACAAAGGACAGGAATGAATTAGATCTATTTTTTTCCATCAAAATGACAACTTTGGGGAGCCTGGGTGGCTCAGTGGGTTAAGCCGCTGCCTTCGGCTCAGGTCATGATCCCAGGGTCCTGGGATCGAGTCCCGCATCGGGCTCTCTGCTTAGCAGGGAGCCTGCTTCTCCCCTCCCCTCTCTGCCTGACTCTCTGCCTACTTGTGTAATCTCTGTCTGTCAAATAAATAAATAAAATCTTTAAAAAAAAATGACAACTTTGTTACAAGAAATCTTCACATGGCAAAACATTGAAAATTTCAGAAAATAAACCACTATAAAAATATTTAATTAAGTAAAACGTAAAACAATCATGTTCCTATTCTACTTCAGATCTAATACAACAAAAAATATATTTCTGTTTTATTTTCTAAAACTAGTCTCTGAGTCTTTATATTATTTGCTCCTTTTTCTATTTGCTAATATTCTCCATTTTTGCTGAATTGTTGGAAACTATACATAGATACCCAAATATGCATCAAATTTACAAATAGAAGAATATTTTGTAACTTTGAATGAAATACTGTTAAGTTTAATTGCATTTGGAATCATCTTCTTTGGCTTCTAAGCTAGCAGTTTTCCTGTTCCTTTCCATTCTAAATGTCTTAAAAATAAATTATATTAAGTGTGGGAAAGTGGGACAGCTTTTTCCACAGCATACTTTAAGTGACAGTGGTACAGGATATAGATGGTTCTTTCATTTTTCATTGTCAGTAAGATCAGATAAGGAAGACTCTATGAATCGATCAATTGATTGTGTTATAAAATTACTAACTTGTTTTTTTCTGTTCAGTATTATCTAGGCTTTGAAGTTTTTAACTGCTGGGGAGCAAAATACTTACTGTAATTTTCTTGCAAATTAGAATTGTTCTGTGATTTGTTTTAAAACTATGCATAGAGAGAAATACATTGCAAATTCAGAAGACACATTTTAAAAAAGTAAAGCCTGCTTTGATGATTGTTAGTGTCAGAAAAACAAAATATAAATTCTTAAAGTTTGGATTATCCTTTTCTGTATTTATTTTCATGTCAGTTATAGAATAATTACAAAGTACTTCTGTACTAATTTATTACTGGTTGAGACGCTTCTATGGAATGTACAAAGTTCAGAAAAAGCATAAAAATACATATATCACAATTATTAATAACATATAAAAAGGATATTTTTATCTTTAGGTTGAATTGCTAACATTAGCATTTAGAAGAAAAAGAAATGATATCTTTTTCTTAGTGCTTCTAATATATATTCTGATAATTTCAAAGCTAAAAATAATTTATTGGTATTATTGAACATGTTCATTGAACTATATAGATTTAGGGCAGTGTAATCAATTTACTTGAATAATTCAGCTTCATTCTGAGAACTTTTGAACTGAATTTTTATTGCTGATATTTATAACTTGATTTTTGCTGAAATGGTTTCCTATCATTTTCTTTAAATCAGTAGGAGTTGAGTATGAAAGATTAAAAATGTCTTCTAAAATTGGTTTTAAAATGTAAATAATTGGTGAATTTGGACTCTAAACATAGAGAATCTGAAGTATTTTCACTGTCTTGATTGGCTGTATTGCCATAAATGAAACACTCAAGTCTTTTTTTTTGGTAGTTTTCATTTTTCTGTTTTAAAGTAATGTAAGAAATTTTCTTTTATTTAAAAAGATAACCTTTTATTATTGCAGAAGTCATAAATATGCATTGCACAAACTCATGGCATTTAGACAAGCAAAAGTAAAGTATGAGAAAATATTATATTCTCACTACCCACAAATTATATCTGCTGCTATTTTAGCACACAAACCATATAGATGCACAACAAACAAATGACTCCAATTGTTTTTTAATAAACTTTAGTTTTGTAATAGTTTTAGATTAAAGAAAAATTGCATAGATACTATGTCGATTTTGTAATCTTGGTTTTTTCAATCATTGATCTCAATATTTTCATTTCAGTAAATTATCATTTCATCTAATATATAGACAATATTAACATTACCTGAAGTCTGTATACAGTCCGAGACCAGGCACTGTTAGCTATTGTTATTCCCTTAAATAGAATGTAATCTAATAAAGCTCCCTTCTCGTAAGGAGCCCAAGCCAGCTTTCCCACAGAATATTCTACCTTCTGGATTTGTGTGCTTGCTTCATTTGCTTTTTATTGTTTGATTCCTCGATTCATTTTTCTTTGACATGCCATAGTGTTGCATGAATAAAACAACTGTTCTGAAGTCAGAAAAACTGTGGTTTTCTTCTGAGTTTCTTGTTGTGATAACATGTGATATTCAGTCACTTAACCTTTCTGAACCTTAATCTTTCACCTGTGTTTAAGAAAGTATCTTATTGGATTAGAAAGTCATTTATAATTTTTCAGACTTTGAAATTGCAGTGCTATATAGAAATAACTCAATCTGTGCATATATTATAGTTAGTTTTAGAATTGCTTATTCAAGAGAAACATTTTCATCCAACTGACATTTTGGGTATAATAAAAATAGGTGTTGATCACTACAATTGAATTATCAGTTAAATTTATGATAATCATTAAAATTATCACTAAATTATTTTGGTAACATATTTATATGAATTTATTATTGTTTTATTATTTATTTTGTTATTGTTTTGTTATTTATTAAAATGTTTGATTTTAAACAAAATGAATTGTTTTGATTTTAAACAAAAATATGAAAAAGTAACCTAGCCAACTAGTATAGGTCTTTTATTAGTGTCCATTAAGAATAAATTTTAACATAAGGATAGCAACACAAATGACATTTTATATTTTTTAAACTCTTAAATAAAATGATTTTTGGTAAAATTTACTGTTTAAAATGCAATCTTTCATACTCTTCTATGAAATTCTGTTTTTGTTAAAGTATATAAACTATAGCTAATATTTTAATAATATTCAGAACAAATTTGCATGCCAAGATACCATATAAACATATAAATAGAGCAAGAATATATTTGACTAAATGGACCTTGTAGAAGGACATGCTAGTGTTTTAAATATATTTTTAGAGATTATTAAAATAATTTTAAATGTAAAGAAGATTTGCAAAAATAGTACAGAAAATTGTCTTATCTTTCATTCAGCTTCCTCTAGTATTAACATCTTACATAAACGGGGTACATTTATCAAAATGTTGACATTAATACTTGTTCAATACCATTAACAAAGCTATGGGCTCTATTCAGATTTCTAGTTTTCCACAGTGTACTTTTCTAATATCCAACCCAATATACGACATTGCATTTAGTTGTCATGTCTTTAGTCCTCTCCATTCTGTGAAAGGTTGTTGGTTTTCTTTGTCTTTCACAACCTTGCCATTTTAAAGAGTAGTGATCAGGTACTTTGCATAATGCCCTTCAGCTTGGGCTGGTCTGATATTTTCTCATGATTAGACTGAAGTTAAGGCTTTTGGGAAAGAATTATATCATATCAGGTGGTAAATAATATCACATGGCTTATTAAAAGTAACATTGTACTTGCTCATTTTGTTAAAGTTGTGTCCATCAAATCTCTCCATTGTAAAATTAATATTTTTCACTTTCAAAGTCTAATGGTTTTGGTATCAGGGTAATGCAGGATTCATAAAATGAGCTGGAAAGCATTATAGTCTTTGTCTATTTTCTGCAAGAAGTTATGTAAAATTGATGTTATTTCTTTGTTAAATGCTTGGTAGAATTTATCAATAAAATTACTTGTGCCTGGAGCTTTTTTGTTGTTTTTGGAAAACTTTTAAATATAATTCACTTTTTAATTTATTTTTTAAGGTTTTATTTATTTACTTATTTATGTATTTGGGATGGGGAAGGAAAGGGACAAGCAGTTTTCACATCGAGTGCTTAGCACAATGCTGGGCTTAATCCCAGGACCCTGAGATCATGAACTGAACAGAAGCTAAGAGTCCAAAACTACTACCCGAGCCACACAGGCACCTTTATACTTCATTTTTTTTTTTAAGATTTTATTTATTTATTTGTTAGAGAGAGAGAGAGAGAGCGCAAGCACAGGCAGACAGAGAGGCAGGCAGAGGGAGAAGCAGGCTCTCTGCCGAGCAAGGAGCCCAATGTGGGACTCGATCCCAGGATGCTGGGATCATGACCTGAGCAGAAGACAGCTGCTTAACCAACTGAGCCACCCAGGTGTTCCATATACTTCAGTTTTTTAAATCATTACAGGATCATTCATATTATCTATTCCTTGAATGAGTTTCAGTAGTTTGTATCTTTCAGGGAATTGGTCTACTTCACCCAAGTTGTTGAATTTATGGTCACAAAGTTCTTCATAGTATTCCTTTTTTGCACTCTCAAATTTGATATGCTGCATTTTCACTTTCATTTAGTTAAAAATATTTAAATTTCCTTTGAGACTCCTTCTTTTATATGTTGGTTATTCAGAAATATGTTTTCTTGTTTCTGAATTTGGGAAAATTCCCAGATAGATTTTTGTTACTGAATTCTGAGTTAGTTCCCTCATTATCTGACAGTATACTTCATATAACTTCTGGTTTTTAAAATCTGTTCAGTTTTGTCTTATGATCCAGAATGTCTACCTTAGTAATTGTCTCTTCTGCATTTGAAAAGAAAGTGTATTATTCTGTTGTGAGGTAAAATTTTTAATAAATATCAACTTACACCAGATGTTTGATGGTATTCTGCTCTACTATAACTTTACTGAATTTTTGTACCGTAAGTTACCACTTGTTGAGTCAGTTGCTGATAAGAAGTGTTGAGTGTCAAACTATAATTATATATAAATTTGTCTATTTTTTCTTCAGTTCCATCAGTTTTTGTGTTACATATTTTGAAGCTCTATTGTTAGGAGAATCAATATTTAGGACAGTATGTCTTAGATAATTTTACACTTTCTCATTATAATTTCTTTTTCTGAAGTTACCTTTCTCTGAAATTAAAATGGTTACCCAAGATCTTTTTGTTAATATTTGTATAATGAAATGAATATACCCCTTTATTTTTAATCTATCTACCATATCTTCCTATTCAAAGCAGGTTTCTTATACACAGCACATAGTTGGGTATTGGTTTTTCTCCAGAGTAACAGCCTCCTTCTGTTAACTTACATGTTTACATCATTTATATTTAATGAGATTATTGATATGATTGAATTTAAATATACCATCTTGCTAACTGCTTTCAATTTATCCACTTGTTCATTGTATCTTTACCTCATTTTCTACCTTCTTTTGTGTTAAGCTCTGGGATTTCATTTAATCTCTCTTATTGACTTATTCTTGTTAACTTTTTTTTTTTTTGCATTTTTCTAGTGGATTCCCTAATACACATCTTTAATCAATCAAAGTGCACCTTCAAATGAATGTATTCCAATTTAGGTGTAGTGTAAAGTTCTCAAAATCATATATTCCTCCTCTCCCCTCCCATCTTTTGTCTGTTTTTCTTAGACTTTTTATTTAATTATACTGTAAGTACCAACAAATTGCTACTATTTTTCCTTTACACAATCAGGTATGCTTTAGAGCAACTAATGAAGAAAAGCAAGTTTAATTTTACTTGTATTTATTTTATTTTCAGTGTTTTATGTTTTCTTGTGTAAATCTACATTTTTAGCCTCATAGTTTTTCTCTCTGAAGAATATTCTTTAAAAGTTCTTATAAAAATATTTTGCTGACAGTGAACTGCTTTAGTTTTGTTTGTCTGTGAAAGTCTTTCTTGTTTCTTCATTTCTGAAAGATAATTTTTTTCCAAGTATAGAGCTCTAAGTGCACTATTTTTTAGCAGTTTAAATTTGCCAATGTGTTGTCTTCTGGTTTAGATGGTTTTTAAGGAGAAGATTATTGTTCTGTTGTTGTTTTGTTTTGTTTTCTGTATGTAATGCTTCTACTTTTATTGGCAGCCTTCAATATTTTCTGTTTGTCATTTGTATTCAGCAATTTAAATATGTCATGCTGAAAGCTGGTTATGTTTTGGAACTTATCCAGATAGGTATTCTCTGCGCTTCATTGATCTGTAGTTTTGTGTCTGTCCCTTAATTTGTAAAATTCTAGGCCATTATTTTCTCAAGTATTCCTTATTCCCTGCTCCCTCTTTCTTCTTCTGTTGGGATCATCTGCCCATGTACTAGAATACTTGATACTACCTCACAGATCATGAATGGTCTATCCTGCCATCCTTTTTTATCCTTTTCTCTTCTTTTTTTTTTTTTAATTATTTTAATTGTTTAATTTTTTTTAATTTTTTAATTAACACATAATGTATTATTAGCCCCAGAGGTACAGGTCTGTGAATCGCCAGTTTTACACACTTCCCGGCACTCACCATAGCACATACCTTCCCCAATGTCCATAACCCCACCACCATCTCCCTACCCTACTCCCCCTGGAAACCCTCAGTTTGTTTTGTGAGATTAAGAGTCCCTTATGGTTTGTCTCCCTCCTGATCCCATCTTGTTTCATTTATTCTTTTCCTACCCACCAAGCCCATGTTGCTTCTCAACTTCCTCATATCAGGGAGATCATATGATAATTGTCTTTCTCCGATTGACTTATTTTGCTAAGCATAATACCCTATAGTTTCAGGCACGTCATCGCAAATGGCAATATTTTGTTCCTTTTGATGGCTGCACAGTATTCCATTTGTATATATATATATACCACTCTCCTTTATCCATTCATCTGTGGATGGACATCTAATTTCTTTCCACAGTTTGGCTATTGTGGACATTGCTGCTATAAACATTCAGGTGAACATGCCCCTTCAGATCACTACATTTGTATCTTTAGGGCAAATACCCAGTAGTGCAATTGCTGGGTCATAGGGTAGCTCTATTTTCAACTTTTTGAGGAAGCTCCATGCTGTTTTCCAGAGTTGCATTCCCACCAACAGTGTATTCCCACCAACAATGTAGGAGGGTTCCCCTTTCTCCGCATCCTCGCCAGCATCCGTCATTTCCTGACTTGTTAATTTTAGCCATTCTGACTGTTGTGAGGTGGTATCTTATTATGGTTTCTTCTTCTTCTGAAATCCCAGTTATTCTAACGTTGTTTCATCTTATGATATCACTTACCTCTTGAATGTTCCCCTCATGGTCCAGTAGTTGTTTGTTTCTTTTTTGCTCAGCTTCTTTATTCTCTGTCATGTGGTCTTCTATATCACTGATTCTCTCTTCTGCCTCATTTATCCTGGAAGTAAAAGCCTCCATTTTTTATTGTATCTCATTAATAGCTTTTTTGATTTCAACTTGGTTAGATTTTAGTTCTTTTATTTCTCCAGAAAAAGCTTTTATTTCTTCATACAGGGTTTCTCTAATATTTTCCATGCCTTTTTCAAGCTCAGCTAGCACCTTGAGAATTGTCATTCTGAACTCTAGATCTGACATATTACCGATGTCCATATTGATTAGGTCTCTAGTCTTCGGTACTGCCTCTTTCCTTTTTCTGTGATGAGTTTTTCCACCCTGTCATTTTATCCAGCTAAGAATATATGAAGGAGCAAATAAAATAATAAAAGGATGCCAAAGACCTCAGGAAAATGTGCTTTAACCAAATCAAGAGAGACCCCAAATCTTGGGGGGAAGAAAGGGGGTAATAAGAAGTGCAGAAAAAAAAAGAAATTTAAAAAAAGAAAAAAAGGGGCACCTGGGTAGCTCAGTTATTAAAGGGCTGCCTTCAGCTCAGGTCATGATCCCAGGGTCCTGGGATCGAGTCCTGCATTGGGCGACCTATTCCATGGGGAATCTGCTTCCCCCTCTCTCTCTGCCTGCCTCTCTGCCTACTTGTGATATCCGTCTATCAAATGAATAAATAAGATCTTTAAAAAAAAGAAAATATATATATTAGATTGGTGAGTATAACAGAGTCACCCACTTAATTTTGGGAGTATTTTTGTCTCTTAGAAGAAACTACCTCCCAAAATTTTAAAGAATGAAAAAATATATATATATATATACACATACACAAAAATTAAGGTTAAACATGAGGAAGGGATGGAATATGACTATAAAAATGAATTTTTTTTTAAATTTCTAAGAAAGGAGTTGACAAGATAAGTTGGTTGGGAGAATAAAGAAAAAGGAAGTTGAGAGAATTTGCTCAGGCTGGAGACTAGAATAAAGCCCTGTGCTAGATTTATATTTTGATCTATTAGAAGGTATATTTTGATCTATTAGAAGAAGTTGTATCCCAATTCTTTTTAGAAGAAAAAACTCTGTGTGTATAAAAAAAATAAAGTTAGATACAATGAAGGATAAAATATGACTATAGTAATGAAGGTTCAAAAATATTTTTTATGAAAGGTATCATTAAGATAAACTAGTTAAAAAAACATTAAAAGAGGAAAGAGTTAAAGTTAAAAGAATTTTAGCATAAGAAAAAAATAAAATTAAAAAATTAATTAATTTTGCAAGACTAAAGAATCATGGGGAGAAAGCCATGAATTCCATGCTTTGCTTTCTCCTCCTCTGGAATTTTGCTGTCCTTCTTGGTAAGTGAACTTGGTCTTGACTGGATTTCTGGCTGATCTTCTGGGGGAGGGGCCTGTTGCAGTGATTCTCAAGTATCTTTGCCTGAAGCACCACCCTTACTGGGCAGGCTAAGTAATCTACTTGGGTTCGCTTTTGGGAGATTTTGTTCCCTGAACACTTTCTGCAGACTTCCGGAGGATGGGAATGAAAATGGTGGCCTCCCAATATCTGGCCCAGAGGAGCTGAGAGCTCCAGGCCCCACTCCTCAGTGTGCCCTTGGAAAAAAGCGCTCAATCATTCCCGTCTCCCTGGCCTCTAGCCGTGCTCCAAGCTCACCCAGACTGTGACCAAGCATCTCTGTGTCTGGCACACAGCCCTGCCTGGAGTCTCCAAACCCAGCAGAATCCTGTGCTCTTCTAAGGAGCTCTCCCCAGATCTTGTGGGGTCCTTGCTCACAGAGCAGTGGTCTTACTGTGCCATGGATCACAATTTAATGTAACCTTGAGTTGAGAGCTCACTCCTTGGTTCCATCTCTGTAGATGACTTCCCTGCTCTAATACCTGTGAGCTCTGTGACATTCACACACCCCCGATCCTTCTGTGACCCCGCAGGACCTGAGACCATGCTGTCCCTCTGTGGGCTTCACCCCATCTTAGCCTCTGGAGCAATGTCCCTCAGTGGAGCAGACTTTTAAAAGTTCTGATTTTGTGCTCCATTGCTCCACCGCTTGCCGGGAGCCAGCCCCTCTCCCCCGCGGTCTGTCTTCCTGTCACTTTGGATTCACTTCTCTGCTGGTCCTATCTTTCAGAAAATGGTCAATTTTATGTTTCTAGAATTGCTGCTCTTCTCTTTGATCTCCTGTTCAGTTTGTAGGTGTTTGGAATGGTTTGATAAGCTATCTAGCTGATCTCCTGCTGCCTGGTGTCGTCTCAGCCTGCTACTTCTCTGCCATCTTGACTCCTCCCCAAACTATTTTTATCTTTATTCTTCAGTTTGAATAATTTATATTGACCCATCTTCAAATTCACTGATTCTTAACTTGGCTGTTTTGTAATGTTTTTATTATATTTATTGCTTAATGAAGATATTCCACATCTCTGTTACTTAGTTCTTCATTTATAACATTTCTATTGAATTTTATCTTACAATTTTTATCCCATCTGATTTTGCATATGTCCAAGTTTCTCTCAGATTCTTAAAAATATTAGCCATAGTTTATTTTAAGTAAATTTGGTAATACTTTATGATTGATATAATTTGAGAAGGCAAGTGGATGACTATTCACAAACATAATATGTAAATTTTAAAGATTAAATTTATAAAGCTGCCTAAGTGAAGTAGTGTCCATTGGTTTTTAACCTAATTTAAGAATCAATAATATGCCCCCAATATTACAATCAATAAGAAAAGAGAAGAAATGATAACATTATATGTTATAAAATAGAATGGTGTTCAAAAAAGAAAAGCTGAACATTTACTTGTACTGTAATTTAGCTGGCTAAGCAGTAAATTTAATTATAGTTTTACCCTGACTATGTCAGTAATTCCTTATGGCTTTCTATTGCTTTGAAATATACAATAAATTTCAAAGCTATGTGAGGCAAATTGGACACAGCATACTTTATATTTGACCTGTCTAATACTTTGTGGAGCAGTTTCAGGCACTGGCAATCCTAAAGTTAATTTCTTTATCTCCTATTATTTACCAAAATATACATTCTGTTTCTCTCCATATAATTAATTTATCAAAATAGTAGGCTATATTTATTTATTATATTATTTATTTATTATATTTATTTATATTTGTTATTCTTATGAAACTTTGTTAAATTTCAAAAATATCTGTTTAGTACATAAAATACACATACAAACATTTTCTGTGCATGGTTGTAGACACTATATTGATAACAAAACAGTATATTGATAACACAAAACACCATACTGATAACAAAACAATCAAGTTGTGTCATCATGTTATTTATCATCTGGAAATGGATTAAAATAAATCAATAGAATTTATGTGCTATGGATAAGGGCCACAACAACTATAGCTAAGTATGCAAACCTCTTCCCTCACTATTGAGCTTTGGCCTAAGCCAGTGGGAAAAGCTGTTTTTTAATAAATCACCAAGAATTTGTTTCTAGAAACCCAATGTGTTTAGCTTTTTATTACCCTGAATTCATTATTACACTCAAAATGCTCCATTATTTTCATCATTTTTTTCTTATATTTGAACTGCTTTGGTAACCTTTCAGATTATATAGGTTTATGACTAAAATACCTGTAGTGCACATAACAAAAATATTTAAACAATATTATAAGGTATTTAACTGCATGTTGTGCACAAGGAGTTATTGAGCTCAATCCTTCTACTTTTATTGTTCTTTTTTCTCATTTTTTTCTTTTCACCATTACATTAATTAATTTTGCTATTACATTAATATTGGCAAAGAAGGAACTTTAGAAGTTATAACTCTCTTTCACAATAGCTTTAGCGCTAAGAAATGTCTCCAAGGACATACTGTGTGGAAGGGCTTGATGATGATGATGATGATATTTGGTTAACATTCTTAACCCACAACTACATGGTCAATTAATCAGTAAAAAAGCAGGAACTAATATATAATGGGAAAAAGACAGTCTCTTCAACAAATGATGTTGGGAAAACTGACAGCCACATGCAAAAGAATGAAACTGGACCACTTTCTTACACCAAGCACAAAAATAATTTTAAAATGGTTTTGAAGACTAAATGTGAGACTTGAAACCACAAAAATCCTAGCTGAGAACATAGGCAGAAACCTCTTTGTCATTGGCCTTAGAACTTCTTTCTAGATATATCTCCTGAGGCAAGGAAAACAAAAGCAAAAATAAAGTATTGAGACTTCATTAAAATAAAAAGCTTCTGCATAGCAAAGGAAACAACCAACAAAACTAAAAGGCAATCTATAGAATGGGAGAATTTATTTTCAAATTACTTATCTGATGAAGGGTTAAACTTCAAAATATATAAAGAACTAAGAAAAATCAACACCTCAAAAAAGAATAGTCCAATTAAAAATCACCAGAAGATATGAATAGACATTTTTCTAAAGAAGACATCCAGATGGCTAACAGACCCATGAACACTCATTATTCAACATCACTCATTATTGAGAAACTCAAATCAAAACTACAATGAGATATCACCTCACACCTGTCAAAATGACAAAAATCAACAACACAAAAAACAACAGGTGTTGGCAAAGATGTGGAGAAAGAACTCCCTTGCACTGTTGGTGGAAATGAAAACGTGGACAGCCACTCTGGAAAACAATATGGAGTTTCCTCAAAGAGTTAAACATAGAACTAACGTATAATAGAGCAATTGCACTACTAAGTATTTACCTAAAAAATAAACAAACAAACAAACAAAAAACCACTCATTTAAAGGGATATATGCATCCTGATGTTTATAGCAGCATTATCTACAATAGCCAAATCATGGAAACAGCTCAAGTGACCACTGACTGAAGAATGGACGAAGAAGATGTAATATATATAGATATATATCTCTCTTTATATAGATATATATATATATATAATTCAACAATAAAAAGAATGAAATCTTGCCATTTGTCATGGATGGAGCTGGAGAGTTCTGTGCTTAGTGAAATAAGTCAGTCAGAGAAAGATAAATGCCATATGATTTCACTCATGTGGAATTTAAGAAACAAAACAAATGAACAAAGAGGAAAAAGAGAGAACAAGAGAGAGAAAGGCTAGCCAAGAACAGATTCTTAACTATAGTGAACAAACTGATGGTTATCAAAGGGGAGGTAAGTGAGAGGTTGGGTTAAATAGGTGATGGGGATTAAGGAGGGCACTTGTGATGAGCATTGGGTGTTGCACAAAGTGTTGACTCTTCTATTGTACACCTGAAACTAATCTTACACTTCATATCAAATAACTGGAATTAAAATAAAAACTTTATTTTTAAAAAAATTAAATAAAAATAAGAAATACAACCATGAAAAAAAGAACTTCCTATATGCAAAACACTATATTTGTGTATATGTTTAAACACTGCCCATTACTGTGGTGAGTGCTGTGAAATGTGTAAGCCTAATGATTCACAGACCTGTACCCCTGGGGCAAATAATACATTATATGTTAATTTAAAAAAAACACTCCCCATTATTTGCTTACTTAAGAGTATGTATTAGATCCTCTCATCCTGAATTTTTAGTCTTTAAATATTTATTTTCCAAAGAAGTTTGTGTAAGCTCATGATTTTGCTGGATATTATTTGATATTCAGTGTATCATGTTGACAAACTCTATTATAGGCATTATAGTTACAGGTACATGGAAATAACTTGAAAGGTGGATCACAGAACAATTATTTGTCATTGAACTGGGAGAAAGAAGACTTGATTTGTGTATCACAGTGTTTTTCAAAGTTTTGTTGTTTTGTCTGCTTGTTTGCTTTTTTCATTACATTTCCCCTGAAGAATCTTTCAAAATATTTTTTTTCCTAATGTCACATTCCATAAAATTTTAACATCACAAAATATTGTATATCTGCTTATGTAATGTGGCCTTTTGGAGTGCCAGAAGCATTGCAATATCTACAGTTTTTATACCCCAAAATCCAATTTTTGCCCATTTAAGGTGATATTGCTTCTGTCTAGAATGCATAGTCTACAATATCATCTCATCATGGTGACTTTACTATATCTTTTGTTCTATTTCATTTCCATTAAGAAACTTTTGTATACAAATTAAAAAGTGTTTTAAATTCTAAATTTCTGTATACTAAATTTTGTCATTATATCATTTCTTTATATTTTGACAATTGATTCAGTATGACAAGTATTTTTTAGTTATATAGTTTCATGTCATAAATTTGTGGCTCTAGAGTATAAAGAGAATAGAAATGAAACATATATAGTTAACTTCTTCCCCTACAAAGTAGTTTGTGGTTCATTGCATCCATAATTTGTGAAGAAATCAGTTAGCTGATATGGAGATACATTATGCAAAAAAAGTAAGCTTCACATGAATAGAGGTAGAGGAGATATTCAATAAGTTCTGAAAAGTACAAAGAACAAGGGCAACGAGGTAACTTCGAAAATAGTTCTGTTATTGGCACTCGCTATCACTCATTTTGCTGAAATGAATATAGTGCATTTGGGAAAAGGTATATTCTCAATATAATCTTAAAATTGTAATCATATGATCAGTACATCTGGAAAATAACAGTCAAAATTAAACTGAACTTTGTCTGGGTAGTACTGTTCTTATATGGCTCTGTCAAATGTCAGGCTTCCCTTTCCCTCACCAATTTCAAAAATGTTTCACCATGATTTCAAACAGTGAATCATCCCATCTTGTGCCAACCATCTGTTTTGTCTGCCCCCTCATCGACTCAAATTAGATGATGGAGGGCAGGGCAGGTTCTCAAGAGCAGCCATTAACACTAGAGGAAAGAAGGTTCTGGCAGCAGATTTTCCATTGGAAATTGTGGAGCATTAAAACTGGCAAGAAGAAACTTACAGACAGCACTGAAAAGCAAAATAAAATGAATAAGAAAAGTGTGGGAAAAATATTAAAAGATAAAAAGGTCAACTTATCAATAAAAATATACATTATAAAATGAAATTGAGAAAATTCTCAGATAGCAAGAGAAAAAAGAGGGTGAAAACTGTGTCTGAAAAAATAACAATATTGCAAATCTACATATGACAGAAAGTTATATGTCCTTACAAAACATATTGCTATTTTCCATATTTAAATGTGTTCTGTTGACTAGGATTCATATTTATGAAAAAAGGAGTAATAAAAATAATTTATTATCAAATCCTTTTGTATTATAAGCATGTTTGAAAAAAGGAGAAAACAATCCCATTGATTTATTGTCATGGGATAATGGACATGGTTTGGGAAAATTCTTCTAGATACCATCAAAGGACAAAATTTAACAGACTGTGGTAACACCAATTCATTTTTCTGCTAAAAAATCCACATTCATTTTGTCTGAAAAAATGAATGTTCTTAAATCTGAACAGTGTGAAGCAACTAGATAAATATAGTGCTCTTTGCTTGTTTTTTGTTGTTGTTGCATGCAATAATTGTTAATTTAGTTTATTAAAGGTTTCTCAGAAGTAGTCAAATTTAAATAATTTTAGCAATGTGTTTTCTAAATAACATAAAATAGCTATTTCAAAAGTAAAACATACTATAGCAAAAAAATAACCTCACTGTATAAACAAAATGTTGTCATGAAAAATGAATTAAAACTTCATAGGATTGTACATTCTTTAATATTTTATAGGTGATTTGTGAGATCACTTTATAGTTATTTAATATGTTATATTACTCTGTTAATTAAAAAAATCAAAACATATCAGAATTTTGACTTTATTGCCTTTTACTACCCTTAAAGAATACTGGTAAAGATAACTGAAGTTTCTATACTCATTCTATTGTCATGTTATGTAGTCTCCTTTTAAAAATGAATCCTGAATCTGACTACTTCTTAACCATAACCATGATTATCCAAATCCTCATCAACAAATCTGGCATCCTGAAATGTCCCCTTAATTGATCCTTCCCATGTACTCTCTTATTCCTCAGAAGCTATTCTTTACACAGATTCCAGAGTTATCTCTTAAAACTATAAATTAATTCATGGCTCTCCAAGGATCATCACTGTCCAATGACTTCTCAAACTTAAAAGAAAATCTAAAGCCTTTCTCATGTCCTATGAGATCTACAGGATCCATGTCTCTTTTCTACTCCTCTATCCTGCACTTTGCTCTAACCACATTGGCCTTTTTGCCTTTCTCATCTTAAGACCTTTGCTTTGGGGCGCTTGGGTGGCTCAGTGGGTTAAAGCCTCTGCCTTCCGCTCAGGTCATGATCCCAGGGTCCTGGGATTGAGCCCCCGCAAGGGGCTCTCTGCTCAGTGGGGAGCCTGCTTCCTCCTCCCTCTCTGCCTACTTATGATCTCTGTCTGTCAAAAAAATAAATAAAATATTAAAAAAAAAATCTTTGCTTTTCTTCTCCCTTCTGCTTAGAAAAATTTTCTCTCAGACCTTTGCATAAGAAGCTCTACTGCTGGGACGCCTGCGTGCCTCGGTTGGTTAAGCAGCTGCCTTCGGCTCAGGTCATGATCCCAGCGTCCAGGGATGGAGTCCCACATCGGGCTCCTTGCTTGGCAGGGAGCCTGCTTCTGCCTCTGCCTCTGCCTGCCACTCTGTCTGCCTGTGCTCGCTCTCTCTCTCTCTCTCTAAACAAATAAATAAATAAAATCTTAAAAAAATAATAATAATAATTTAAAAAAAAGAAGCTCTACCACTTTTGTCAGATCCTGCCTTAATGTCCATTTCCAATTCAATCAATCAATCAATCAATAATTATCAGTCTTTAATCTTTCCTTGCCTGTCAAAAATAAGCCAGTTCTTTTCCAATTAATTTCTTTAAAAAATTCATTAATATTGGAGACTATGATACATGCTGATTTTGCTGGTTTAATTTTAGTTTCCCTTGACAGAATGCAAGTGCCTTAAAGATAGGGAAACTCACTGTCTTATTTGTTTCTGTATTCCCATGTTTCTAACAGAATAATTATAAAAAAAAAAAAACAACTTGTGGAATAAATGTATGAATAAATGAATGAATAAAAATATTTTGGCAATTAATCTAAATTCTTTATGTTCATTTTCTCCAAAATAAATCCTCAAAATGTTAACTTAAACTACTCTCATTTACCATTGTGTCCTTCATTTTTTTAGCATTTTAGTAATTTTTGCTTATGGTCCCCTAATTTTATTCTCTTTGACTAACTTTTTCTCTTGGACTCGCTAAATTACACATTTATTTAGCAAATTTCACTTATTAAATTTGTAGTACTCTTTTGAAAGCCTTGATAATAGAGGAGAGGGGACAAATAATGCTGTTAAAAAATAAAAAGTTACCATCCTTGAGAAACTTGTAATCTAGTAGAATGATATATTATATAATTGTGAAAATATAGCCACTCCTTAAAACATGTACGTAATATTAGAGAAGTGAAGGTCACTTCCAAATGTGATAATGCAAGATATTTTCATTTTAAAAGTAGCACTTGATATAGACCTTAAGAATTCTTTGGTTTAGGGTTAGGGGAAAGAAGACTGGGGTATTGCAAAAGCAAACATTATAAACAAAGGCATAAAGATTCAAGATGTTATTAGTGGATGGTAAACACTTTAATATGAGTGGGAAGGGATGCTTGGGTGGCTCACATCCTTAGCCAATGGCAGTTAAGCATCTGCCTTTGGCTAAGGATGTGAATCCAGGGTCCTGGGATTGAGTCCCCCATCAGGCTCCTTGCTCAGTGGAGAACCTGATTCTCTTTCTCTGCCTGTTGCTCCCCCCTGCTTGTGCTCTTTCTCTCACTAACAAATAAATAAACAAAACCTTAAAAAAAACATATGGATTGGGCAAATATTCATTAAAAGGATAAAGGCTGAGAAATAGTAAAGAGCTATATTTTGAAAGATGCCTCTAACTGTGGTAAAGAACATGAATTCTCAGTGATGAAAGATTGAAGCAGGCAAACAGTATCAACATAGTACATCAGATTTGTATTCCTTAGAGCACTATGCAAAATAGATTAGAAACAGATGAGGCTAGAATCTAGGAGAGCTTTCAGGAGACTTTTTCCTTTTTTTAAATGTAATACAGTATAATGATAACCCAGGTGATGATAGCAGGAAAGTTATGTAAGCTAAAGATGCTATGTTTATGTTTCCATGTGCTCTGGGAAGCTGATCCTGGACTTTGTGATTCTACAGCTATCCAAATATATCACTCTTAAGGGGCATCCCTGAGTATCCATGTGATGTAGAAGTAACCTCACTCCCTCCAGCTAGGGTTGATTGGGCCAAGTAGGCATCAGACGCAAGCAGACTCTCAGTATGGCAGTGATTGTGTATGAGGTGGCATGTGCTTGACATGAAGGATCTGTACAAATGTGGGTGGGTGATGGTCATTAATTGGACTAATCAGATTTTTCTCTTAGGGAAATTTGAATCAAAGTTACATATAAAAAAACATGAAAGGATACAGTCAGAGGCCACACGATATCATGTACAATTTAGAAAGCCAAAGCTACAAGTAAACAGACATAATGGGTAAACAGAAGCTAGAGTAATAAGAAAAAAAAAAAAAACAGATAATTGGTGGTGGTAGAAGCAGAAGTAAAAAGACACATTGGTGATTTAAATTAATGTCAGAGAACCCAAATGCTCAAAGGAAATGAACTAACCCAGTTCACTTTCAAACCACCTTCTAGAAAACTGTAAAAACTGCTCTATAATTTTTGTTCTTCTCATCAGACCCCTGCTGCATATCTTTTCAGGTTGTCTTGAGAACTGGCTATATGTGTGAGATTCCTGTGCCTTTCCTCCCTCCCTCCCACTGTTCCTTCCTTTCTTCCTTCCTTTTCTTCCTTCAATTCTTTTTTTTTATTTGTTCTTTTCTGTATTTCCTTTAACTCTTTAAAATAAATTATTTTTTATTGTGTGGTGATATAAACAAATGACCCTAAAGCAATACATTTAAGTTTAAGGTATTTAAATACATACGTATATACGTATATATGTATTTATAAATGTGATTTGATTTATATATATGTATATATATTTGATTCATATATATGTATTCACATATATGTACATACACATATATATGTATATATGTGTGTTTGATTCATATGTATATACTTGACAGTATATATATATACATACATATGTATACTTGGTTCATATATATATGTTTATATATACATACACATTTATAAAGTATATAAATAACAAATAAATTCATAAAACTAATACACTATAAATATTGACTATAGGGGTGCCTGGGTGGGTTAAAGTAGGTTAAAGCCTCTGCCTTCGGCTCGGGTCATGATCCCAGGGTACTGGAATCAAGCCCCTCATCGGGCTCTTCGCTCAGTGGGGAGACTGCTTCCTCCTCTTCCTCTGCCTGTCTCTCTGCCTACTTGTGATCTCTGTCTGTCAAATAAATAAATAAAATCTTTAAAAAAAATATTTACTATAATTGTACTATTAAGTTTTTTTGTCTATGAGTTTTTAACTTTCAGTATATTAAGTGATATTCCCTTTATAAATATTTGTAATATATGTCTTTAGTGGTCCTAATGAGCCCTGGATAACTTAGAAAATATCTTCTCAAGGTGACAGAATGAATGGTGTTTTTGGTATTGTTCCAGTTATCTATGCTGTGTAATAAGCCTAGTGATGAAAAGAACAATTCTCATTTATTATTCATATTTCTTACATTTTTAGAGGTTAGCAATGCTCCGCTAGGCAGTTCTTGCTGAGTGCTTGCATGCTTTCAACCAGTGGTGGCTGGGCTGAACTCATCTCAGAGGTGGTTTGTATGCTCAGCTGACTGGCACCTGGACTCAAAGATTTCAAAATGGAATAGATGGGACACTGAGGGCATCTCTATGTCTGTGTGGCCTCTCCAGTGTGGAAGAAGCTTCAGGAGAGCCAGAGTTTTTACATGGTGTCCCAGGATTCCAAAGGCATGCATCCTAAGACGGCAAGTCACGTAAAAGGGAATTGTATTACCTCTTATTTTCTAACCTCAGAATTCAAGTAGCGAGGATCAATGCCAGTCCATATTCAAAAGAAAGGAGCTTAGACTGTCTTTTGAGAGGAGAAATATCAAAACACTTATAGACATTTTAAAAGGAATCACATTTTCAATATCAAATTACATAATAGGCATCGAACTTGGCAAGGGTGACCAACCAGCTCAGGGTGCCTGGACCTAAGTATTTTTCTGGGATCAAGGGCTTTCAGTACCAAAACCAGTAAAGTCCCAGAGGAACTCAGAAGAGTTCATCCTCCACAATTATTTTTACAACACAGAAAATAGGAAAGTGAGGCACAGAACTATCAAAATCTTCACTGTGCAAAGTCCACGTAAGATCTCATCTACGTCTCAAAGTACGTCTCATGGAAAACTACAAAGAATAAAAGCTTTTTGCAAGAATGATTCTTGGTCAAATAATACTGACCATCTTTAATAACACTGTTCCCTGCTTAGATAGAAACTTAGATAATTTATCCCAGCATCACACAAATATCTTTGATCACCAAATATTTCTTTTTCACATAAAATTTATTAAATGGATCACGATTGAAAAATGATGAAGTAGGGCACCTGGGTGGCTCAGTCAGTTAAGTGCCTGTCTTCAGCTCAGGTCATGATCTCAGGTTCCTGGGATTGAGTCCTGCATCAGGATCCCTGCTCAGTGGGGAGTCTGCTTCTCCCTCTCCCTCTGCCTGCAGCTCCCCTAGCTTGTGCCCACTCTCTGTCTGTGTCAGTCTACGGCCAAATAAATAAAATCTTAAAAAAAAAAAAGAAAAATGATGAACTAAATACATGAAGACAATGCCATAATTTTGCCTATTTTGCATATATACAAAGACATTAATACAGAGACACCTCTAAGAATCAGAAAATGTTGAGATTAAGGAGTACAGTAACCTGTTTGTTGAAAATGCATGCTTTGTATATGTGTTATCTTACCAACTTGTTCTTAGGTATATGAAAATTACATTAGTCCAGGTAAAGATTGAAGTACATAGTTAAGTCACGGATTTCCAGAAAGAGAGCCATTTTTTTTTAATAAAATAAAGTAACAGACACCCAAGCTGAAATTATCTGGCTAAATGTCTGTGTGGGGAAATTCACACATCCTCCTCACTTTCTGCTTCACTCTAATCAGAACCATTAGTCTTCTCATTCTTTTGAGATCAAATTCACCTGCAGTGGAAAAATACAGGAACATTCAAGTTTGCATTGTAAAAACACAAAATATGGTTTGAAAATCATACTACAGCTATCTTCAGAGTCACTTTATTCATCGAATAAACACAAACAAAAGCAGGTTTAATAATTTTCTAGACACATTTTTTTGAAGTTAATAAAATTCACAAACCACTTTTAATCAAAATCTGATACTAAATTATGATGGGAAGTAGCTAAACAAGTCTTGTGATTTTTCCTTTCTTTTTCAGTGTAGGGGGTGCGGGAGGGGAATGCGACCTTAAGGTCCTTAAATTAATCAAAACACAGAAGGCATTATCCATTCTGAAATTGGACTGCAATACATTATTCTAAGAAGCATCCAAGGATGGAAAGCGAGACACATGATTTTTGGGTCTAGTTCTGCAGCTACTGTGCCATGTTATAAGAGGAAGCATAAATCTATCAGAACTACAGACTTCTTACCTACAAGATAAAGGATGAGTCCTTTCATGCCCATTCTTGAAGTTGTTGTAGGGATAAAGTGAAATGGTATATGTGAAAGAATATTGGAAAACTAAAGTCTGATATATGTTAGTGCGATGATCAGAGATCTGTTTGTTTTAAGAGAACGTATCTTTCCTTCTTTTTTTTTTTACTCTTTATTTATTTTTTATTAACATATAATGTATTATTTGCCCCAGGGGTACAGGTTTGTGAATCATCAGTCTTACACATTTCACAGCACTCACCATAGCGCATACCCTCCCCAGTGTCCATAACCCAGACACACTATCCCTATTCCCCGACACCCCAGCAACCCTCAGTTTGTTTCATGAGATTAAGAGTCTCTTATTATTTATCTCTCTCCTGACCCTATCTTGTTTCATTTTTTTCCTTCCCTACCCCTCACAACCCCTTGCCTGCCTCTCAAATTCCTCATATCAGAGAGATCATATGATAATTGTCTTTCTCTGATTAACTTATTTCACTCAGCATAGTACCCTCTAGTTCCATTCCTTTTAGTAATAACTGTTACTGGGTATAAAGTACTTTCTCATTGTGAGGCATTCCTTTATTTAATTCCAACAGCAATTCTTTGGGAGGGATATTATTTCCATTTTACAGATGAGGAAACTGGGGATCAGAGGAGAAAGTCATCTTCCAAGATTAAGCATCTAAGTTAGGAAGAAGTAAATATGCCTGTTCTCTTTCCAGTATGTTACATGGTGCCCCAGGCATCATGGTGATCTGATTTTGCCCTTGATCTTAAAAAGTTCTGGAAGATCTAGTGTAACAGGATATGAAGATATAAAATATATCCTTTTGCAATACTGGCAGTTATTTATATTAGATGGCATGGTATTTATTAAGAAAGGCTTTAAGACCTATTCATCAAGTCTCATGTTGAACACTTTCCGAACATGATTGCATTTATTTCATGCAACAGTTCAGCCAAGGAAATGCTCTTGTTTTACACATGAGGAGACTGAGATTCAGACTGGTTAAAAAATTATCTAAAGAGGTGGTAGAAATTTCATGACAAAGCTAGAGATTAAACTTAGGACTGTCTGCCTTCCAAAGTCATGTTCTTGATGCAAGAAACACTAACTTCCACTTTCTACACAACATTTGAAGTGCATATTTCAAATGAATTATTGAAATTCTAGATAAAAGTGCTTTAAGTGCACTTTTAGCACTGAGCTAAAAAAAAAGAAAGAAAGAAAAGAAAAAAAGAAATCATAGAAGGAGCAAATACTGTGAGTATAAAACTTTGGAAAGATACACGTTCCTGTAAGGCTTTCTTAGCAATTCACAACAGGCTCACCAGATGCTGTCAATCAATAAAAGGCCAATAAAATCAATAGAGATTAAAAAAAAAAAAAAAGAGTCCATCTCCATCCAAAAGAGCTATTCAAAATTTCTGTATCCAAACTTCATGCTAGGATTCATTTTGTCTAAACTTCACTTTTTCTCAGTCACATTGCTGTTTTGGTATAGCTTGCCAGAATGATACATTTTACATAAAAATATGAGTGAAATGAATTGAAAGGATATTGATTAATCCATTTGCACACATCTTTTTGGTATAGTATAGGCTTGGTTAATATTAAGGTGACTCAAAACTTGGAAAGATGTTTTCCAGAAAAAAAAA
>ML112095.1:41149-107859 GCA_003697995.1 Taxidea taxus jeffersonii
TGCCTTCAATAATGTCCATGATAATCATAAAGTGACACCACTAACAAGTGTTCCTACTATCACATTGGATTCCAGAAAGAAATTCTATAACTTGTTTTGTACAACTAAAGTAAAGCCTTCAAAAATATAACCCTGGAAAATAAGGAAGAAAGCCAAAAGAAAATATTGTAGCAGGAGGTAGCATGGAGTTGAAGGTTCCTTTTTTATAGTTCATGCTTTTATTTTATTTTATATTTTATTTTATTATTTTTATTTCTGGTATAGCTAACATGCAGTGTTATATTAGTTTCAAGGGTGCAATGTAGTGATTTAACACTTCTGTACATCACCCAGAGCTCATCACAAGTGCTTTCCTTAATCCCCATCACCTATTTCATCCATTCCCACCCCCACCTCCCCTTTGGTAACCATCAGTGTGTTCTCTATAGTTAAGAGTCTGTTTCTTGGCTTCTCTCTCTCTCTCTTTCTTTATTTGTTTTCTTTCCTAAATTCTACATGTGAGTGAAATCATATGGTGTTTGTCTTTCTTTGACAGACTAGTTCATGCATTTTTGTTTCATTTTTTTCCTTCTACTCTAAAAATAATAAGAAAGATAAGAAAGAATACTACTGTCCATCAAAAGCCTACCGTATTCCAGGGAATTTTCTTTCTCAGTTAGTTTAATTATTATAACAACTCTGTGAGTTGGACATTATTATTTAATTGTACAAATTTTACTGAAAAAAATTAAAGCTCAGAAAAATTAAGGAATCTTACCAAGGTCCCAAACAGCTCATAATATTAATTTTGAGATTTGAAATTTTATCTGGCATTGATTTTTCTACTAAACATTTCAAAAAGGAGTCAAACATTGTAAATTAAATTAATAACTGTTCTTAGAATGCCCAAAATGCATATATACATGCAAATAGGAAATGTGTATCTGTGTGTACTGGGTGTGTGTGTGTGTGTGTGTGTGTATTTCCCATTATTTTTGTATATATGAAGGACCAGCAGTAGCATGTGTTTTTCTTCCATGGCATCATGGTTTCACAGAAGTGTGGGTGCATGTGCTACAACTCATGGCCAAGATATTGGGAGACTTTGTGGATATGAAAATGGACCATAACTGAGGGTAATTAACTCCCTGCGAATTTATTATATTTATTAGAGTTTCCTATAATTGAACATGGATATCAATGAGATAATTCAAGAGATCAAATTTATATTGCAAACCCATTTACAGAGATATATCTGTATCTGTTCCTTGGTCAAAAGACATTTAATAAAATTGTAAATTTCTGGAAGTAAGTGTCATATAGTACTAAAATAGAGCTCATCCTATATCAGTTCCAATTGAGGCACACAGTTCCAATTGATAACAGAGTCCAGAGTTTCTCTGTATATCAATTCTTGAAACTTCCTTGATACTAATTGCCACTGCAATCACCAAATGTAATCAATAAGTGTAAAAGACATGATTTCTGATACAATCAAACATGATTTTTGTTCATTTATTTTGATCTCCCATTAGTATTTTATATAAATACTTTGCCATCTTGCCTTTCTTCTAGCTGAAAACTATTTAGAGTGCCACATTGTCTGCTAATAGTGAAAGTTTGACTTCTTCCTTGCCAATTTGGATGCCTTTTATTTCTTTGTGTTTTCTGATTGCTGAGGCTAGGACTTCCAGTACTATATGGAGTAACAGTGGTGAGAGTTGACATCCCTGCTGTCTTCCTAACCATAAAGGAAAAGCTCTCAGTTTTTCCCCATTGAGGATGATATTAGCTATGGGTTTTCATATATGGCCTTTTGATACTGAGGTATGTTGCTTCTAAACCTACTTTGTTGAGGGATTTTATCGAGAATGGATGTTATACTTTGCCAAGTGCTTTTCCTGCACCTATTGAAATGCTCATATCATTCTGATCCTTTTTTTTATTAGTGTGGTATATCACATTGATTGATTTGTGAATATTGAACCCACCTTTGCAGCCCAGTAATCCCATTTGATCTAAAACAGGTCTTGGTTTGGTTTGGTTTGTTTTTACTCCAGGACTGTCATTAATAACATTCTTAAGTTCTCCTGAAGTGAAACTATCATTAAACTTGACGTAGTGGAGCATGGAGGTGGGGGATGATTGGCTTTTTCTCTCCCTTCCTGTTTACTTCATTTCTGATGTCTAGCTGTTATTTTAGACTCTTGGGGTCTAAGCAGGTACCAGGAGCAGAGATAAAGGGATCAACCAAGAAAAATTCTCATTTGGTTGATGATAGTTACTGTTGTAAACTAGTTTCATGGAGGATCTGAGAGTGGATCCTTTTTCTTAATGGGCATATTCATGGCTTCTTCAGAGATTGTCCTATTCCCCAGGTGGCATCTCTGTTCATCACTCCCATGATGCTTACTTCTTACAGACTTTTGTTCTTGAAGTCCATGACCTTCTTTTGCAGAGCTTAAAATAATTTCAGCCAAGCAATCCCTGTGCATGGCACACCAGAAATACCAATACATCTCTTACTCCAGTAAACTCTGGGATCCAAGCAAATCCCAAAGTACTCACGTCCTTTCTGTTGCACAAGGTTGGTTTTGGTATTTTAGGTACAAATCAGTACTCTGTGTTATCCCAAACCAAAGAGAACATTCCACGGTTTCTGGGGGGATCCTACAACACTCCTTTCCTTAGGTTTGGGATAAAATAAGACTCAACTACCCCTTTGGGAAGGAGTATAAAAACTCACAGAGTGGGAAAGGCTCTCTGAAGAAATGGTTTCTCATTTACATTCTCGTGTATGTTCTCCTCCAAAAGAAGGGTGCAGTGATTTTGGACACTGATTCTGTTTTTCTTTTTCTTTCTTTCTTTATTTTTTTACAAAATTTTCCTGTGGTAATTTACTCACCTTCACTTTTGTATTAATATAAGTGTATATATATATACATACATATGTATATATATATATATATATAGTGAGCACCATCATTGAATCTAAGATTGCAATCATTCAATTTTTACAATTTGCTACACAATAAAATATTTCTAAGTGATCAAAACAACTTTTAAAATGTTTGTGAACATGTAGTTCACTTGAATCTTTCAAATAAATTCAAGTCAGCTTGTCTCTCATAGGTTTAATAGGCAAACTTTATAACTGTAAGACACCAAAATCATCCCAAGAAAAATTTATTTCCTAAAATATTATAACTGTTCATGTCTAAATCTATTTTTACCCACCATTCTGTAAACTTTTTGTGGACAGGGACCAATATATATTTTTAACTGCTGTACCACATGTCTTAGCACTGTACCTATCACATCCTATCACATAGTAAATGTAACAAATAATTGTTGAATAACAACAAAAAAAAATCCTTACCAGTTGAGAAATAAGAGAATTCATTTCTTGGTTATGAATCAAGTTAAAATATTCTGACATAGCATAGAGTATGATAGCATATGGTGGTCAGGAGTAGAGTACTGGGTTCTAAACCAAAATTTGCCATTTACTGGAGCAGAGGACTAACATTAAAAAATGTCTATTGTCTTCTTTTACTCTCAATAAATTATCCTTACACTGTAGTTCTTCCACCCCCAAACACCTCCACACAACTTGGCCTTCTTACTTCATAGATAGGAAGACAGACACAAGAATACAGGGAAATCTGTCAGATCCTTATTTTAAATTCTTTTGCAGACATCTGTTAATTTGTAACACAGAGAATAAGACCAACACAAAATCACTTTAGCTTGCAAGAGCTAAGATAAAATGGGGGAGAGATTTATTTAGAATTATAAAATTATAGTTTTGCATTAAAATTTGGGAAATCAAGTTTAAACCATAAACTATGGAGGACAAAGAGAATACAGGAAGATATAAGAGACTATCTCTGGTGGCTGTAGAAGGAGATTAAAAATCTGACCAGACAGCAGAGGGTCTGCTGATGGAGGGGGTATAAATATGAATAAACAGGTACAGAGCATCCAAAAAGAGGTGTGACTCTCATACTCTGGGCCAAATCCCAGAGACACATTCCAGGTGGTTTGGAAGATTCTATTAAAGTAGAGGAGTTTGAAATGGCTTCCCAGGTTAAATCTTAGGAAGTATGTTGCCCCATGGGTGTGCAATGATGGGAGAGACCCCTAAGGTCAGCCAGCCAAGATCCCACATACAACAATGTGATGTGATGAAAGCACAGTCTCTGAGTCCCTGGAGAATCAGGGAGGAGACCCAGAGCCACACAGGATTCCTATACTGGTGCTCACAGTTCAGTCACAGAGGATTCTGAGGGACCTGCAGGGGTAGTGCTGACCACTGAGGGGTATCAAGGAATCTGTTTACTTACCAACTGCAGTGGGCACAGAATCTTATGCTCAAAGACTGCAGGAGAGCCAGTGCATCAGTGCGGACCTAATAAGGAACCTTTTCACAATGCCAGAGTGCTACCTCAGTCCTTCAGCAACTTAGATCACTCTGGGTAGAAAGGAAGAAACAACAGATGGGATATAAGAGGAATCCTCAACTGAGTGGGCATTACTCAGTTTTAAACTGGAAATGACTCAGTTCCAAGATGTAGTTTGTTGTTACTACTAGTTCCAAAGAATTAAGCTAACTCCCATATACAGAAATAAATAAATAAATAAATGCAAGTGATTTGCCCCCAAATTTTGCAAACTGCTAAAAATATGAAATAATCATGCCCTTTGCATTGGCTATGACAATGGCTGCAAACTCTGGCAATTTGATGAGGTGACCATAAATGCCTGTGTGATTGTTTGTAACTTTGCCCTTCCATTCTCCAAAGTGACACAGTTATGGCATCTTCTAACAATAATAAAGCAATTCATGGAATTACCTTTACCTACGACAATGCAGATAAGCTTAGCACAATATCTGATGACTCCTAAGTACTCAATACATTATTATTGTTGTTTGAGGCAGCATCTCAAGCTAAATAAAAAGGTGTAAATAAAAATGTGTAGAATTTTCTCAACTATGGCAAAATCTTGAATCCTTTGGTGGAATTTGGGCAGGATTGTTTCCCTCCTAGAAATGGTTCTGAACAAACTAGTAGTAGTCCATTCCTGCACTAACATAAGAAAGTATCAAATAACTAATATAAGATTACAAAAGTCCCAACCTTAGTACTTGAGAACAATTTTCTATAGCTGATTCATGATAGAAGAACTAAGTTTACTATTTACCCATCAATAAGATGATATGTAATAATTAATAGATACTTTAAGTTCAAAATATATTTGAATGGGTTTGAAGTGTCATATTAAAGATACGTCTTGGTTACATAGTAAGGAGTAAGGGGAAAACATCTCTAATACCATCTAGACCATCTTCCACATCTAGATAACCTTCCTAGAAGTGGACCCTGCTCTTTACTGACAGATGACAATGGCTGTAGAATAAAGGCTCTTTCAATGGACAGTAAGCCTTTATGAATCAGGAAACTATAAAAGAGCTAATACTAATACTAACTACCTGATATTTTATATACATGTACATATATGATGTGTGTATATATATATACATATATATATGTATATATATATATAATACGGGCCATTAGTGTATAGCCCGTATTATTTTAAAAAACATGTGGATTTTTGTCTTTTCATATGGTGGGATGGTGTAGGGATATTAGGCAGATAATTATCAAACTTACCATCATTGAACACCTGTGTCAGAGCACCAGCCACATGTAAAACCCAGGCTCAGTGTCCATTTCTATCCACTGCACAGAACAGAAAGGACTTTGTTGCATAGTCGGCATTGGCCTATATGTGAGGATTTCATCCTTGAAGTCCTCTTCTTTATTCTATCCCTTGGCAATCTCATCCAGTCCCGCTTCAATTATCACCTCTGTGGGAATGACTCCTGCTGCTACCCAATCATTGTTCCTTTGTATTTTACTTAAAATCTTAAGTTGTTTTGAAGATCTCCCCCTCTAGTCATGCCACTATCTTCATCTTTTTGTCCTTGCCATCTACAGGCCTTCTGGTTCTCTTTGAGGACATTATTAGTCAGGTCACAGTTTATATCTTTAGCCTGACTCCATATGATTCCACCGCTATAAAACCATCTTCTGTGTCTTCATTGCCCAGGGTCACACCGTTTAATAACATTCAGTTATTCATAACATTCAGTTATGAAAGTTATTTAATAACTTTCAGTTAGTCCACTCTTTAAAACAAACCCACCATTTGAAATAATTTCAAATCCTACTCTCAAGTTACCACCTTTGAAATTAGTGAAAGCAGTATCTATGTTTAAACCTTCTTTGTAGCCTTCGAAAGATTTACTGGACCTAACGTTTAGAATGAGACGCCTCCTCACCCTTAAACAGCACATTTTTTTCTTTATTTTTACCTTCTTATGCACCACTCTTAATGCCCCTCCTTTTTTTTTTTAATCTCTCATTCCTGGTATCTTTCAAACTGATTTGTCACATGTTCTACTATGCGCTTCTCTTTCAAACCTCTGCTTCTATTTCACTTAAGTCTTGCTCGTACGACATTTACTGATTTTATAACCTTCCATGTAGTTGTTTCTATATTGTGGGAATTGTAGAGAGATTCATCTTTGCCACACAGATCTGTATTAAGAAGGAATGTGACACCTGGTAAAGTCCCACTCTGCCCAGCACTGCACTGTGCACATTTATTATGCCATTTAGTCCTCATAAAAGCCTTCCTAAATTGATATCACCTCCATTTTAAAGAAGTAGAAACTGATAATTTTTTTTTTCATAAATCCAGAATTAGTAATAGTAAAGATCAAATTTGAGCCATGCCGCCTAAGCAATTCTTTCCCAAAAGACGAAATGATGATCTGGTGCCCCTCTGTGGAAACACAGCCTAGATGTAAATCCGCCTTCTGTCCATCTCAGGACACCATCTTTAGGGAAGTGTAAATATACCTATTTCATATGTTAGGACAATGAGTCACAGAGAAGTTAAGCCACCTAAATGAAGCATGTTAAATTGCATAAATGAGTAAAGTGTGGCACATGCAATTGTGTAATTTTTGGTTCCCTGGACTTTCTGTATATAACATCACAGGTACAACAAATAGGCTTCTACAGACAATTGCCTATTGGGAATGATCTATTCATTGAAATTTCCCAAGACTAACACCATGTGAGCAAAAACTCTGGGTTTCATGCTGCCTCAGATTCATTTTAATATTTTTTTTATTTAAGATATTGGGGCACCTGGTGGCTCAGTGGATTAAAGCCTCTGCCTTCAGCTCAGGTCATGATCTCAGGGTCCTGGGATCGAGCCCCGCATTGGGCTCTCTGCTCAGCAGGGAGCCTGCTTCCTCCTCTCTCTCACTGCCTGCTTCTCTGCCTACTTGTGATCTCAGTCTGTCAAATAAATAAATAAAATCTTTAAAAAAAAAGATATTCAGTGTTTTCCTTTCTCTTTAGAGAGATGTTTTCAGATTGTAATAGATCCCGTGGTCCTCCCTCTTGGCAGAGTTACAAAATCTGTCTGATACTCTATAAGGCACTAGTGCACTGGGCACATGATTTTAAGTGACCAGATCATCATCCAGCAGACCCACCAAAGAAAACATCATAATCATCATAATTTTTTTCCAAAATTCTTCCTCAGGATAAATACATTTGTTTCACAATTACAGGTCAATTTTCAGAAGTAAGTTTACCTGAATAAGTTACAAAATTTAGATTAAATATGTGGCATACAATTTAAGAAAGTTGAAAACACACAGGGATAATGCATACATTAAATAGGTTAGAGAACAACGAGGATCAGAAGAGCTAATGGTACTAAAGATAGCATTTATTCAGTTGACAGCTTTTCTGAAAATGGGACCAATTCCCAGTTACTGAAAATGACCTTAGTTAATCAACTTTCCTTTATGAAATTGACTTAGATTGACACCTACTTGTTAAGGCCTAACATACTATACAGAGAAATGTGTAAATTTCCTTTTTAGTCTTTCCTATTAGCTTTCAGTCTACTAGGTTTACACAGGTGTGTGTGTGTGAGAGGGAGAGAGAGAGAGAAATGGGGGTGAGTTTACATAGCTATAGGAATATTCTTTGGAGAATTTACTTTGACAATAGAGAGGTAATTGAATGAAAGGCAGGCTTCATAAAAGAGGTAAAATCATTGGTAAAAGTGGAAAGCTCCAATGCAAATTTTTGTGTCCTGACAATCAAAAGAAATCATGAATGTGTTTTTTTTAAATGATTTTGAGTGTCTTACTGATAATCACAACGAATGAATGAGAAAGTAAGAAAAGCAATGTGGGTGCCTAGTAAAGTAATAATTCATGGTTTTTATTCCAGAAAACTTTTAAAACTAAACATATTCACCACTTTGTTTAAACAGGAGGCAAAGGCTTTAGTATGCTTTAAAACACCAAACACTTCAGGGAAATAGACAATAGCATATCAGACAGGGGAACACAGGTAATTGTTCCCCCTGTGAGCTGTAGCCCTTGAAAGCTCGTTTTGGTTATCACTAAGGTGAAACCGAGGTTTTAGAGAATTGTAAATATCTATGTATATATAACACACATCCAATCAGAAAAAAGACCCAGGCCATGTGTGTGAGATGAATTATACTGATGTCTGTTATAAATCCCTAACATAGCTCATGAGATCAATTAAGATGTTCAAGCAGCTACAAAAAGGATGATTGAGGCAAATGGTAACATCAGGATGACCATATGGTAAGGGGAAACTAGAACTGTTTGGACGTAAAATGAGAGCCATCGGAATTCCAGTTACAATCATACACTACACAGCGAGGAGATAGCAGAATGAGACAGCCAAGAAAAATACTAGATGAAGAACAGTTTGGGCAGTGATAAAGACAAACAAGCTTGTGTTTCCAAGTCAATAAACAGGTGGTAGGAATAGAGGGTAACATCATCTGTGTTTGCTCTTTTTCCCTTCCTTCGACCAGGAGCCTCTCGGTTTGCTACAGTGTCAGGTATTTGCCAAAGAAGTGGCTCTTGGATTTTATAAGTGGGGAAAGATGCTTTTTGGGGAGTGTATAACCAAAAGGAAAACTATTTCTAAAATGAGACCATCAAGGGTTGTATTCTCCTTGCTTTTCTCCAGAATAAGCATGTTAATTATATTGCTCTATACGTGACCTAGTACAATTTCTTTCAAGGCTGTTCGGTGAGCTGTTTAATGCCAAGCCATCATCACCACAGGACATGATGGCCTTTGGAAAACTTAGCACACCTAGAAATGCATTATAAGGTGACAACAGCCCTGTCAGTTCATGTCACCCCAGCAGTAATGAGTAAAGGCTTACATTTTTCAGGTTTTCTTGAAACTGCTAAACTGTGATAGGCTAACTTTTCTCAGCAGTCCTAAATCCATATTTACTAATGATTCCATCATGTGTTGAAAGGAAAATATTCATCAATTAATGATACTGAAACATAAGAGCTTAACCCAGCCTTCTGGATGGAATATATCTTTCGGAAAATCCGCTAATCTTTTTATTCACAAATAATGAGGCAACTCTGAATATATTTCATCTGTTTGAAATGAAATGAAAATCTCAGACTGCAGAACACTTCATTATCAACTAAGGGAAAAAAGCAATCTTCAAAAGATGCAGGGGCAGGAAAGCATTGTGTTTAAAAATGCGAGTTTTGAAGCAAGATCTGGAACTTGCTCTAGAAGTGACATTAGGCAAATAACTTAACCTCTCTGTACCTGGATTCCCACATCTTTAAAACAGATGTAATAATTGAATTTATCTCATAGGTGGGTTGTGAGGATTGAATGATATTAAAAACATAATGTGCTTAATACAATATTTGGTATACATGAAATGTTCACTAAAGATTAGTTATTATTGACATAAATGGGAAGAAAAAGGCAAGTATTATTTATGTCAAGTAGAAAAGAAAGAGAGAGTAAGTGATTCTCAAGTATTAGTATGCATAATCACCCAAGGTGATCACCCAAGGAGATTGTCAAGAATAATGATTTCTGGCCGTCGACTCCAGAGACTTTAAGTAGTTATTCTTTATATAATACTGTCTGACAATTTTGATACAGATGGTACACCAAGTAGTGTTTGAGAAACGTTGAAGTAAGGCATCCCCTGTCTGATTGGTAACTAATCTAAATAACTATAATCACAAATGCCTAGATTGGGAATACCTGCATCTAAATGGTAGCACACACACTTTTTCTGATGTTAGTATACATAAGCAGCAACCTAAGTTGATGTCTGAGTTTATAATTTTATTCATAGAAAATTTGTGAAATTGCTTTATATCTTTTCTTAAAACTATTTTCTCCAGTGATGCTATTCAATTATTTTGCATCATTTACCAAACACCTCCTTCAGATATTGCCCTGGTCTCTCTAGATACCGTGATGAAGGCGTATTGTCCCTGTCCATAAGGATCTTGAAATATAGAGAGAGAATTAATGAGTGAATAAGAAACTTTAAATATAGTATTACAAGGATCATGTGAAAATAATCAGAGACACATGTAATCAAGGGTCTGAATGGATGGATGCCTGTGGGGCTAAGTTGGTTAAGGGTCTGCCTTCATCTCAGGTCATAAACCCTTGGTCCTGGAATCCAGTACCACATCAGGCTCCTTGCTAGTGGGGAGCCTACTTCTCCCTCGCCTGTTGCTCCCTGTGCTTGTGCTCTCTCTGACAAATAAATAAATAAAATATTTTAAAAAATCTCTATGGAAATGAGAAAGCTTGTAGAAAGAAAACTGAGACCAGAAAATATGGAACATATCAAGCATTTTATAGAGGTCCACATTTCAATTCAACAAGCACTTGTTCTGTTCTTTTTTTCCCTCCAAACTATTGTGCTAAGCAACAAGGGAATTTAAAGAGGCTATGACTCAGCCTCTGTTCTAAATGTGCTTATATTTTAGTAAAAGACCTAAGTGTGTCACACATAATTGAAGAAGACCATAACAAGTGTTATAGTAAAGGAATGTCTCTAAATCTCAGTACTATTGACACTTGATTGTGAGACGACCCATATTTAGCAGTGTCCTTGGCGTCTGTTTACTAGTTGCCAGACATCTTCTCTCCACTTTCCTCTGAATCATGATGATTGAAAATGTCTCTAGACATTAACAAATTTCCTGTGGGGAGTAAAATCATCCCTAGTTGGGAATTAGTGCATTACAGATGCAAAGTTAAATATGAAATTAGAAAGGACCATATAAACTTCAGTCAAGGTGTATGAGGAACAAGAGGAAGTTAAGCTGAGCATTTGAAAGGCATACAGTGTGATACGTCAAACAGGAAAGCCAACCACTAGGAATTGGCTGCATTAGAGAGATGCAGAAGTAGAGATGAAACATTTAGAATCATGGGAATTCCTATATGCCAAGGTAAGAATGTTAGACATCATTTTGAAGACTTGAAGGACCCTTGAACATTTTGGAGCAAGAATATTATCGTCCAGTCTTTGAAAGGCAATTCTAATGGTAGGGTGGAGAGTGCATTGGGAGAAACAGTGACAGAATCTAGAAAAACCATTTTGGAGCTAAATTTGGATATCCATACCAGAAATTGGACAAGAAGAGATGATTCAAAGAAACACTAGAGCAGACGAGGCAACTCTAATGAGAAGCGAGTAAGAGATATAAGTCTCTGGCCTGAAAGACTTGGTAAAAGGTGATGTGATTGTTGGGTCATAAACTTCTTGGTATCTTTCCTGATGTAATCCAAAGCCAGCCCCATCCTTCCCATAGCAGAACACATTGGGCAGAAAAAGACTAAAGAAAGAGGCAGGCTACTCTAGGTTGGTGAGTGGTGGTTTTAATTGGTGAAGGAAACCTATGTATGAGAAGCAAGATGGGTGGATCATCACACTTGCCAACCATATCTTAAAAGTTTATATACAGGCCTTAATTAACTAGTCATGTAGTCCATGTAGGTGTCTTCAACACCACATCACTATCCCAAACTATGTCCTCGGAGCAGCCTTCAGGAACAAGAAAGGCAAATGGAACACATTCCAAAGATAGCAGAGGGAGTGAGGAGCTTCCAGTCATCTGTGTCAAGCTCAATGTCAACTTGCAGCCACATCTTTCCTATGACTTTCCCCAACAGTAATAAATGCAACACCAGATACCTAAGGGAGAAGTGTTATCAGCTTCCTTTGGATAGCGTCAAAAGTTTTAGCATAAGGGCTGTTTACGCCAATGCAAAACCTTCAAATTGCACTATAAGGGTTCCAATCTAAAAGTTAGCTCATTGCTCCCTCAATTCTAAACAAAGCAAAACCTGAGAATAATATTCCATTCCAGGTATACTTCCCATGCATGAAAGATGATTAGTATGGAATTTATTTACTTTCAAAATAGCTCAAAAAAATAACACAGGAAACTCACATGAGGTAACCCAGTCCTTTAATCTTAAATAAATCACACAGTAAATAATTTTAGGAATATGGAAATATCCAACAAAATGAAGAAGAATATAAAGATAAATGGGCAGAAACACTGAACTTTGAAGAATAAAAGTTAATTCTGGAAACAGAAAAACAGACAAGAAGTTTTTTTTATAAAAGAAAACTTCCATGACTATATTAAGAGATTTTGAGTTTTGCCTAATATCTATAGTCAAAAACAGCACCATAAAAGGGATAATCATTGAACAGAAGGAGCTCTTTCTGAGAGCTAAGGACACATGTCCAGTTTGGAAAGATTTCCAAAAGGCCCACCAAAATATAAAAGAAAAGATCATACTTGGACTTCTTTTCTTATTGAAAAGAGAAACTTGTAATTAAAAAAAAAATCAGAAACTATACCAACTTTTTTTTTAAAGATTTTATTTATTTATTTGTGAGAGAGAGAGAGAGAGAGAGAGCACAGGCAGACAGAATGGCAGGCAGAGGCAGAGGGAGAAGCAGGCTCCCTGCAAGCAAGGAGCCAGATGTGGGACTCGATTCCAGGGCGCTGGGATCATGACCTGAGCCGAAGGCAGCCGCCTAACCAACTGAGCCACCCAGGCATCCCTACCAACTTTTTTTTTTTTATCACGTTTTTGGGTTCTAAAAGATTGTGAACAAAATTCTATAAAATCTTAAAAGAAAATGAATTTGAACATAGTATTTGATACCCAGCAAGACTACCATATTTTTGTAGGATAGCTACCAGACCATGTAAAGGCTTTCCTTATAAGTAATTTTAAAAGTTTGTTGAAGCAGTATTTCATCAAAAAAGGGGAATATATAAAGACATCGGAAAATATGTGATCTAAGAAGCGGTGGATTCCTACCATGTCAAATGTGAAAGCCTAAAGGAAAAAAAAAAAAAAAGTCCAGATTGAAACAAGTTGAAAAATTAGCAAGAAAATATTCCAGATTAATTCATATTCCAGTTGAAAAATTAGTAAGAAATTATTCCATAGTAATAGCAAGTATACAAATTATAGAATGATTGAGAAGTTGGAAATTCATAAAAATAGATAAAATTTAAAGGCAAATGTTACAATAAAATTTATTATTGTTACCCCACTGGGAAAATGGAAATTATAAATAGAAAATATAAATTATAAATGGAAAAATATATATTTAAAATAAAATCATGGTTCAAATATAAAGCAAATAATATATGCTATAATTTTTTTTTAATTTTTTTTAAGGTTTTTATTTATTTATTTGACAGAGAGAGCGATCACAAGTAGGCAGAGAGGCAGGCAGAGAGAGAAGGAAGCAGGCTCCCCGCTGAGCAGAGAGCCTGACGCGGGGCTCAATCCCAGGACCCTGAGATCACGACCTGAGCCGAAGGCAGAGGCTTAACCCACTGAGCCACCCAGGCGCCCCTATATGCTATAATTTTGAGCTATCAATAATGTATAAGAAAAAGGAATTCACTTGACTTAGTAATCCTTATACCATGTACATTCTCCTTGGAGAGGAAATTGATCTACAGAAATTAAAATATGTTTCTTACTACTTCACCCAACAAGGAACAGCACAGACAGTGTAAAAATAATCTAAGGACTAGGTGCTGTTTTCAACTTTTTTTTTTAAGATTTTATTTATTTATTTGACAGAGATCACAAGTAGGCAGAGAGGCAGGCAGAGAGAGAGGGAGAAGCAGGATCCCCGCTGATCAGAGAGCTGGATGCGGGGCTGGATCCCAGGACTCTGGGACCATGACCTGAGCAGAAAGCAGAGGCCTTAACCCACTGAGCCATCCAGGCACCCCTGGTTTCAACTTTTTGATCAAATTTCACGCAATATGCAAATGATCTGGTTGTGTTTTGTGTGTTTCTAAACTTAAAAGCTAGAACCACAAAAGACGTGTCCAGTTGACCAAAAAAGTGACATCCATGGAATATCTGATCTAATCTTACTGGATATTTGGGAATTCTGAAATATTTTATTATAATAAAAATAAAACTTATAGGAACCCTATCATTCTTATTTATATCAAAACGAAAGTAAGCCAAATAAAATTATAAGTAAATAATTCTGAATTCTAGATGTCTCAAAGGTATAAAAATCAAATAAGTTGTTAATAAAGCCAATAAATTCATCATGTAACTTATTTTTAACATGGTTATTGATAAATATCTATGCAAAACCAGAGTATACTAATGTAGTAGATTTGTAAGTATTTCATATTTTATAATATATATATTAAAATGTTTAGGTTTTTGTTTTAAGAAGCACCCTTGCCACACTTGTCTTTCCAATCTAGCCATGTTACGATGCTGGGATAGAACATATTTCATCTGTGAAAATGCATGCTTTTTGATATTTACACACATAGTGTGATATTCATATTATACCTTATATACTTCATATTTTATAAAGGAAAGTACAGAATGTAACATAATCTATACAGGTCTGGAATTAGATAAAATAAGTATGAATCCTATTTGCATTGTTATCTAGTTATATGAGCTTAAGCAATTTATTAGCTTTTTTCAGCTTTAATTTCATCATATGTAAAATAAGAATAGTAGCACCTAACTAGAAAAGTCATTGTAAAAATTAAAGAAAATACATGCACACTGCCTAACATATAACAATCATTCTCTAGGGGTGATTGGGTGGCTCAGTGGGTTAAAACCTCTGCCTTTGGCTCAGGTGATGTATTCAGGGTCCTGGGATCGAGCCCCACATCAGGCTCTCTGCTCTGCAGGGAGCCTGCTTTCTCCTCTTTCTCTCTGCCTGCCTCTCTGCCTACTTGTGATCTCTCTCTGTCAAATAAATAAAATATTTAAAAACAAACAAACAATTAAACAAATGAAAAAACAGTCATTCTCTAAATGGTGTCTATGGTTACTTTTATTACAAACTGCATATTTGCCTATTCTACTGGCATCTTGAAAATATGCTGAAGCATATGTTGTTTATGGCCTTACTTTAATTTTTTATTATTTATGTTAGCTTTAAATAAGCATAAAACACACAAATAATACATTTAGTAAAATTATCACAAAGGTCTGTAAATTAAACATACCTACAATGTACTAAATCTTAGAATTTTAGTATGATTATACAACTAGAGCCTGTTGAGATCACTGAAAGTTGCTCTCAAAAAACAAAAACAAAAACAAAAACACTCAGAGTCAAAGCCATAGATTAAGTCCTGACAATAAATTAAGGTTGCTTCTGGCTAACAAAAAGAGTCTGGGGTCAAGTGAAACCCAAGAATTGTTAGCACTGTTTTCCTACAAGCATATTTTTATTGAAATGTCAGACTCCTTAAAGACTATCGTGTTGATTTCTACTACGTCTTATACCCTATTTCAAAAAAAAAAAAAGTCCCATCTATTGCATTCTAATTAAGATACAAAGTGGGAAAAATGCAAATGAGTTATTGCTACTCAATTAAAAAAAAATCAAGGCACAAGATATTGGTGGAGTTGAATGTCTCCTACTTCTCCAGAAACATGAAACCCCATTTTCCCACATATTACTAGGGAATATGAATCATGCAAGTGGCAGCATCACTGGAGGTTCTCATGATCAGTAGATCTGAAACTGTGAGTTATTAACATTGTTGTAAATGTCAGTTGTCAGACTCTTAGTGTCATTGAAGCCTCTACCCCTGCTTTATGCTAGATCTGCCATTGCCATAGGGGGTGTAGACTTTGCATTGTTTAAGTATTTATCACAGGGGTTGCAATTCTTTGATGGTGCTGGAAAGAGAACATGCCCAACATATCTCAGTGCAGGCCACTTGGTATGTAGAATGGGTGTTGCTGCAGGAACCAAATGGTAGTCATGGTATATGTCACACTGATAAAAATGTAGCAATAACACATTTTTAGATCTATTTGTTCTGCTTCATTTGGTGGCTACCTTAATTATAACCTTTGCTATGAAAAAATGTTCTATACATTAATATCATGTGCCAAGGATGGGAAAGGTATTGATTTTGTAGAAGCACACATTTCTTTACATGGAAAGTACTTTAGAAGCCATATGATAAACTGCCTCCATTCATTTACTCTTCTTACTAGAAAGAATACAGGATTTTTATCAAATTATACATGATAAATCTTTTGTAAATGACATTAAATGAATTAATAACTACATTCCAAATGTCTACTTATAAACAATAATAAATGACAGTTTGGTGTGTAAAACAAATCACATAACTCTTTTTTTTTTTTTTTAATTTACTTGCTAGAGAGAGAGAGAGAGCGAGCACAGGCAGACAGAGAGGCAGGCAGAGGCAGAGGGAGAAGCAGACTCCCTGCCAAGCAAGGACCCTGATGTGGGGCTCGATCCCAGGACGCTGGGATCATGACCTGAGCAGAAGGCAGCTGCTTAACCAACTGAGCCACCCAGGCGTCCCAAATCACATAACTCTTAACCATTATTCATTATAATTTTCATGGCGTTTAAGGCAACACACACTAAAATATTTGGACATAGAAGGTGCTCAGTAAATACTGGAGAAGGAATCATTGTCATCTATATGTATGTATGTATGTATGTATGAATCTACCCATCTCTCTATCTCAAATTATATATTTATATGTAACGTATATTACATATAATATATATCTTATATATTATATATTTATAATTGTATATAATGCGTCAGGTAGTTACTTCAAAGTTTTACTATCTGATGTCAACTTCTCAAAATGATGGTTTCACAACAATAGCAAAAATGACTTAGTTTTAGATAAATGAATGGAAATTTATAAATTCTTAGAAATTGAATATAAAAAATATGATTGTTTAACCATTTTCCCATTTCAGCTATCTTGCTTAACATAGTATTGGAAATATCAAGGTGGCTAAAAGAAGAAATTGAATGTGAAGCGACCCAAGTCAAATGAGAGGTGAAGCTCATCTTAAGTAGTTCTTGTCATTACAGCACCCTCTTTTCTAATGCACCTCTTTATTCTAATGACACTGTGTCACTCTTTCAGATAATATAGTGGAGAATGAATTTTCCTACATTTATATTCAGCTTTGTCCATTCCTGAAATATTGGTTTGGATAAAAAAGTGTAATAGGAAGTCACACTGAAACACAAAAACAGTGTTTTCTAACTTTAGACAATTTAGTGGAAGTTCTCATTTTCTTGAGAACTGAAAACTGACCCATTTCTGAATTGGTTTAAACAAAATCACTTTAATACTCCCTGCCTTAAACCTTATTCCATCTCTTTGATAGGCTGGAATAATTTCTGTCTCTCCCAGTAACGCTCTCCTTACTATCTTTCATAAATGGGTGGTCACCTCTCCCAGCAAGCATTCCTTGGTGAGGTTCCTTTTGCACAATGGATCAGCACATAGACTTTGGAGCTGGGACACCTAGCTCTGCTGCTGAGAGAAGAGTCATTGTGAACACTGTCAGAGACTCTTTTAGGGTTCTGTGAAATTGTAACTAGTAAGGAGGTTTTAAGATATTTAAAGGAAGTGACTCAGTGCCGAACACTCAATGAATGGCAGCAGAATGCAGCACTAGTGGAATGCTATCTGTATTCCAGAAACTTTGCAAGAATTTTGTCCTCCCAATAAACCTGTGAGGTAGTAGGATTATACTAATTGTACAGATAAGAAAAGTAAGACTTTGACAGGGTCAAATTTGTCACAGAATTGTCCCTAATGGGTCCCTTGTAGAGTCTGAGTTTAAAACTCTGCTTTTCTGATTTTATCTTTCCGCTATACTATAACTACCTCTAACCTATTCTGGAATTCATTCTCTGACCAAGGTTTATATCTAAACACAGGATTGTGTTATCTTGTGACTTAATCTTTCTCTTTCATATATAGTATCTGTCTAGATATAATAGGAGTCTCAGAAAAAACAAACAACATTTGAGAACACTTTTTCATTTGTTTAGCTATTCTAAAATCTAGCACCTGTATGTCGTTGAGAAAGAAATGCATTTAAATCATTATTGATTCTGTGCATTACTTAAGTAATTTACTTCCACCCAAATATTACTTGTTTGGTATTTTTATATTTGTTAGCAATCAAACTTGAAGCCCAATAATCCATTATTTCATCAAACATTACTTTTCAAAACATAGTATGTTGTTGAGGCATAAGCACAATAAATGGCATTCATAGAGGGCACAATTTTAATGAATTTTGGCACATGTATCCAACCATGAAACCATCACAACAATCAGGATAATTAATATTTCCATTACTCCCAAAAGTTTTCTCAAGAGCTGTGACACAGCTCTTGCTCCAACTTTGTTCTCCTTTCTGTCACTATAGATTAATTTTCATGATCTAAGACTTTACATAGTTGGAAATACACATTATATGCCTTTTTAAAATCTGTCTTCTTAAAATGTAACATAGTGATTTTGAAGGGATGGTGTCTATCAATAGATTGTTTTCTTTTTATTGCAATGTAGTATTCCACTGGACAGATATATCATAATTTGTTTACACACTAACCAGCTAAAGGATATTAAGGTTGTTTCCAGCATTGGGTGATTACAAATGGTTGTCATGAACACCAAGGTACAAAATTTTATGTGGACATATGTTCTTGTCTTTGGCTTTCTGGGACAAATGCTAAAAAACAGAAAGGCTGTGTGACATGGTACATGCATGGTAAAGTTTTTATGAAACTGCCAAATGTTTTCCAAAGGGGTTGTCACATTTTGTATTCCCACCAGCAGTGTGCAAAAATTGTTTGCCTCATATTCTCACCAATAATTAGCATAGTGAGAATATTTAACTTTAGCTTTCTAGTGGGTGTGTAGTAGTATCTCATTGTGATTAATATTTGCATTTCCTTGATGATTATTGATGCAGAACATCTTTTCATATGCCTATTGCCTATTGATAAATTTATTTTCATTCAGTATCTAATTGTTGTTGCCTATTTTCTTTTTCAACAATTTCTTCTGTCTTCTTAAGTATTACTTACTTAAGTAAGCCATAAGTATTCTTTATACAAATAGACACAAGCCCTTTCTTTGATAAATGTGTTGCAAATATTTTTTCTGAGTCTATAGCTTGTCCTTTTACTTTCTTAATAAGGTCTTTGTAGGGCAATTTTTTATTAATTTTGGTGAAATTAATGGCAAAATACAGGAAAGATGTAGTTAGAATAAATTACCTGAATTTTGGCCTTTTAGTTATTAGTTGCTGAAAGATGGGTTGTAATGGCCACATACAGAGGTAGATGAACCACACACCCCAACTAAAATTGGTTTGGGTATGGACACTGATGGTATGGTTTATTAATTACATAACTGAGGTCTCTGAGGGGGTCAGCATAAGTATCTCAAACAAACCCAAAACGTCTTGAGAGACCAACAAAAGGAGAGTGGCTTGAATTTTTAATGTGTTTGGGGCCTGGACCCAAGGTGAGACATCCCACAGGTAAGCAGGGGCTCCTTTGATTTGATTCTCTGGCTGGTCGAAAGGAGGGAACATCCAAGCTTTCCTATCAGCTCACTCAAAATGTGGGGCACAAGGGAAAAGAAAGGAGTGAGGCTTAAAAGCTATCAGCAAACACAAATTGATGTCACAGTCTTCATCACATAAGTGCTAGTATTTTTTTTCCATGACTGCAACTGACCATGTCTCCATTTTTCTCTCGATTTTTGTTATATGTTAAGCCTCTATTTTTAAGTGCATAACCTCTGACAATTTTTATGTCTTCTTAATTATAAAATGTCCTTTTAATCTCTCCTAGTACTCTGGGAAGTTTATTTTTTCTGATCTCTAAATATTGAAGTTTATTATGCTTACTATTTAACTGCATGATATAGTTTTTTTCTGTCCATTTAATTTCAACCTATTGCTGTCTTTATATTCACAATATGTTTCTTGTGAACATCATATAGTAGAATCCCTATTTTCCCTACAACCTACTCATCTTTGTTTTACAATAGAAGTATTTACTAGTATTCAATAAAATCGAATGTAATTAAGGAGATGCTTGAAGTATGTTTACAATGTATTTATGGCTTTTTTCAATATGTTTTTGCTCCTCTGCCCTCTCCTTTTTCTTTCTTTTGAACTATTTGAATGTTTTTTTAAATTCAGTTTAACTTAGATACTGGCTTTTTGGCTGTATCTCTTTACAGTGTATGTGTATGAATGCTTGTGCATGTGTGTATATGTGTGTGTTTGAGAGAGAGAGAGAGAGAGACAGAGAGATTGCTTCAAGTATTAAAATATGAATGCATAGTACCTTTCATTGTCTTGTAAAATCAATATTGTTAAAACTCACATAAATTGTAGATACCCTGAAATCTGGGAACTGCTACCTCTCTTCCCTTTGATCTTTATTTATTGTTGTCAAATATGCCACATTTACACAAACTGAAAATCTCAGTAGGAAATGTTATCATTTTTGCTTTAAATAGTCATACATATTTTTAAAGAACTTAGGAGGTAAAAAGTTGTATTTCATATTAACCCAACTTCTTTATCTGATTCCTGAGATTCAAGTTTTCCTCAGTATCACATCCCTTCAATTGAAGGACATCCTTTAGCAACTCTTACTGAACAGGTCTAATGGTCACTTGTTTTTAATTTTCTATTATCTCAGAATGCTTTCATTTTGCTTTCATTCCTGAAGTATTCTTAGTGGGAACAAATTATATATTGACAGTACTTGTCTTTCCAATTTTAACATTTTTTTTTTCTACTGTCATCTTACATCCATGTTTTTGGATGGCAAATCCAAGATCATTGGAATCATTGTTCCTCTGTATATAATATGCCATTTTTTCTAACTGTTTTTAACATGTTTCCATTGTTTTTGATTTTCAGTATCTTGATTGCATGCATTTATTCACAGTTTTCTTTGAGTTTATTATGTTGGGAATTCTTTGAACATTTTTTTTTAAGATTTTTATTTATTTGACAGATAGACATCACAAGTAGGCAGAGAGGCAGGCAGAGAGGGAGAGAGGAGGAGGCAGGCCCCCCGCTGAGCAGAGAGCCTGATGCGGGGCTTGATCCCAGGACCCTGAGATCATGACCTGAGCTGAAGGCAGAGGCTTAACCCACTGAGCCACCCAGGCACCCCTGAACATTTTTAATTTGTAAATTTACACCTTTCACAAAATTCAAGACATTTTTATCCATTGTCTCCTCAAATACATTTTCTTCCTCAATCTTTTTCTTCTCAGAATTCCTTCAGGGATTCCACAAATATATTTGTTAGACATTCTGGTATTACCTCACAGGTGTTTGAGCCTAGGTTCAACTTAAAATTCTCTTTCTCTGCTTTTCAGAAAGGACCATTTTTACCAATATACCTTCATCTTCTTCATTTTCCTGCCATTCTGTACTGAGTATATCCTGTGAGTTTTTTATTTTTTATATTCTATTTTTCAGTTCCAAAATTTCCATTTGATTTATTTTTATAGCTTTTATTTTTGTGCTAAATATAGCTAATTTTGTGCTATATCTTTTCACTTACTTTAAGGGTGTTTTTTCTTTACCTCATGAAGTATACTTATGTTAGCTGCTATAAAAATTTGATCTGATAATTCTAGCTTTTGAGTCATCTTTGATTTTTTTTTTTCCTTCAGGATTTGGGGATGTGGACACATTTTTTTTTTCTTGTTCTTTGCCTGCCAGGTAGTATTAGAATGTATTCTGGACATTGCAAATGTTACATTTTGCAGATTCTTGAGTCCTGTTATAATCCTCTAGGGATTGTGGATATTTTTATTTTAGCCAGTAACCAATCTATGTTCAGACTGTAATTTCTGCCCCTTTTTCTCTAAACTGTATCAATTCAAATTTCATTCACTATTCCAATTTCAACCTGTCCATGACTCTTAGTTCAGAGTCATTCCGAGTCTTTAGATCTCAGTTCATTTCTCAAACTTTTATGACAGGCTTAGGACTGCCCCACACATCCATAGTTCACAGGTTAAGTTGTGTGCTTATTCCAGAATTAGCATATCTTCTTCTCTGGATCTGAGACCTTGGGATTCTTCTCTATCTTCTGGTTCCCATTATTCGAGTGTCCTTTCCTTCCCCTTTTGTCCAAAAAGACATGATTTATTTGGAGTTTCAGTCATGAGTAAAAGGAAAAATAGAGGTAAACTCAACCTCATGTTGATTGTTTATCCAAAAGCCTCATATTTTTGTTTAGTTATTGGTATCTTCAGGTACTTGTTGTTTGTTTTTTAAACAGTTTGTCTAGAGATTTCTATTGGTATTGATGGGACAGTATGTGAGGACTTACCCCATCAAGCCCAAAATGGGTCTTTCCAATGTTACTTTCATCATAAATAATTAGTAGGTATAACATTTACCTCTGATTGTACATGCTATTTTGTGACTTTGAATTTTGTATCTCTGTAAATATTAGAGAATAAAAGATGTATATTCATCACTCCATTTAGCTAAATGTATCAGTATCTTCAAATCATCTATCCTATCCAAATTGTTTCTTCTGGATATTTATCTTGTTTCATTTTAATTTTCTCTTTTAATTACATAGAGGACATTATAGGCAAAAGGAAATGATGAGGGCCTCAAAGTGTCTAGCTTTCACTGTAAGTTAGTAACAGTGAGTTTATTGCATATTCTTGAGAAAGTCTTACTAATTTAAATGTGACCTCCTTTCTTACTTTAACTTAACAATAGGTTCTCCCTAGATATACCAAATGACAATCCACTCTTAAATATCCAGGTTTATGGAGACATTCAACTGAAACACTGCAAAACAGAAAGCATGCATGAGAAGAATATACATTCTGAGACACCAATAGAGTCATGATCCTGACTAATCTTAAATAGATATCAAATTTCTTTCATTTTAAAAAAAGAGTGTTTATTTTACATATGTGCACATAACTAACTGCGATGCTTGAGGCCATCAGAATCTCAGCTTCTTGTTTGAAGGTTAATTTTAATAAGGCCCTGTGGGTACCTGGCCCCATGTCAATTTGCATGGCTGACTAAATCTTCCTATACACATCTCCTGATAAACAATTCAAGGTTTCTCAGCCTGTATAGCCACAATAATTAACCTAAAATTTTTGTTGTCATATAACTCCATATTAGCCAAGGGGACAGGGAAACATCTGGACCCCATCATCTATAAAATAACTCTTCATATGATGAAATTTCTATTGTTTTTCTCAAATGATTTCTTCTCCAGATTAAGAAATGTAAGTTTCTTTCTTCATGTTTCCAGTTTTTCCAATACTTTTCTCATGTTCATTTTTTCCACCACTGGATCCCTCTTATTGATTGTTGAACCTATTGTTCTGGATTTGTGTAATTCTGACACAATTTTAATCTTTTAAATTGGCCCCAGCTAATGCTTCACATATTCAGAAATTTGTGTATCTCTAGTTTTTATAGGTTATGTTCCTGTTTATGTACCTACTAAAATGTTCCCTCCCCTCTTTGTTTTCTCAACAGACCTACATTGTTGTTTAAAATATTATTATAGTATCCAAATCATCTTGTGACTACTCAAAAGAAAGAAGGAAAGGAGAAGTCATGATAGAAAATAATGACCTCACTAGTTTGATTGAATACATGCCAAGCTGACTGAAATGCTTGACATAGAATCTATGCTTTGAATTTCCTTCTTTCTCTGTTAAGGAAACTTTTGAATTTAGCAGGAATTCCTCATAAAAAGATCTACTACTGTAGGGAGGGAATTGGGCTGTTTATAAATAGTTACTGAATAGGTGCAGCTTCAAAACAGCTAGTCACAGTAAATAGGAAAAAAAATCTGAATGGTTACACGTTCTGGCTCATGGCACTGCTGAAACATAAGCAAGAGTTAGGTGGAATCGAGTCTGTTAACTCCACAATGCAGGCCAAAAGAATTATTTTTTGATGGAGACATATACATAATTGTGGCAAATGGTTTTATACAAATATCTGGCTTAGAATCCTTTTCCACTTTAATTTGAGGGCACAGCCTGAAATGAAATTCGGGGTCAAAAGGGTTATTACATCCATGAAAGTCCAATATTAATATTTGAATCGTTACAGCCTCCAGGATGCCATAACCAGGAAAATATAAGTTCTTCAACAAGCTGAGAGTTTTTAAACCTACACAAATCTGAACTGACACTGCCATCTTAATTGACCTCCAAGAACTGAGGGAGAAAGAAAACAGCTTAAGTATAAGTCAAGTCAGAATGTCAACCCAGACTGAGTTTTAACCATAAGTTGCTAATTTTAATTATACAGAGACAATTTCATTACTTCATCTTGTCCATGTTATTTTCCCTCACAATTATATTTTGTACCTTCATTGAACACATCAATGCAATGTGATACACTATGAAAAAAAAACTCTTCCAAATGATAGTAACTTAAGAATAGCCCCACAATTGGAAAAGTTTTGTGTTTCTGCCTTTCAGAAGTAAAAAATGCTAGAGATAATTGTATAGGTTTTCAATTTATTAATTTACCACAACAATGACTTTAAGCTACTAATTATCCAACTCTAAGATAATTTTATATTATTTAGATTCAACATTTGAAATAAAGATACGTAAAAAATAACGAAGTCCTGACTGATCAGAATCAGTCAGTGAGATATTGGAGGGCAAGGGCTATGTATTTTTGACTTCTGCATTTCCAGTATTCACCATGTGCCTGGAGAATTGTAGAAGATGCCACCTAAGTGACTAGTAAGTGACTGTACGTATGATATTTTCTTCTGTAAAAAATAATGATACTTTGAATTTAGTTAGATCTAAAAGAGTAGTTAGGCATAGAAAATAAACAATTTATATATTCAAGGCCCCTTGCAAAATAATTCCTTTTCTTCTTATACTGTAATGCCTAGTGTTTTTTTTTCCTATAGTACTCAAATAGTACAATTTGAACTCAGCCCAATGACTGTAGCTCTTACTGTTTTAACCCATTGTAATTAATTTCTAATGTAGAGTAACTTTGACATAAATGTAATGAGGATAAGTGACAAGGACGCAAGGAATCCAGCTGAATGGAGAAGTTATTCCCATGAGAGTCACTTTCTTTCAGTTCCTCTTCATTTCCTTCCTCACTCTTGCTTCTCTACTTCCTTAGAGACTACCTTTTATGTATTTGATAAACTTAAACTGTTCAGCCAAAAAATCATGTACTCCAACTAGTTTGCCTTCTCAAGAAACACCATAAAAAGAAACACCCCTAGAAAAGACTTCTGCAGCAGTCTTGTACTTGGCAATGAACAGAGGGAGGAAAATCTTAGGTAGTAAGGAGTTATGAAGTTGAAAGCTAAACCATTCTTCTTTCTTTAGAAGAATTCAACCCTATGGAAAAACATCAGTGGCACTTTCAAACAGTATGCTTCTAGTGTAATAGAAGACACTGGGAAATACAAAGGGTATTTATGTTCTGTTATTAATATGATTCAAACACAAAAATCAGTCTTCATTGGGTATCTTGCGTTATGGAGAGGACTAACAATTTCTTGATACTTATAAGATACAGATACCACTGTCACTGGTCGAGTACTAGAGACAGATGATTATATAGGAATTGTTATTGAATAAACAGACACAGATTTAGCTTTAGGGAAGCTCATGGAGGGAAAAAGAAGCAAGATTTTTTGTGATTCTTATACTCTTTAGAGACATGAAAGAAAAGAAAATGTGTCAACCAAGAGCAATCAGTCTAACCCAAATCTCTTTCATAGCTCTCCCCTCTGCTATCTCAAGATTTCTGCTTTAGTAACCTGTTTAGAACCATGTCAATTATTGGCAGGTATATGTGAAGATATTCATGTTAGGGAAGAGATATGATAAAGGTTCCTATGAGCCTCTCTTCCATGTCACTTATTTGGAAAGTCTCTTCACTGCTGAGTTAGTCAATATTTGCTTTTTCTCCTAAGCTATTGCTGTAGCTGTGACAAAGTGTTCTTGAATTATGCTATACAGAGTAGAATATTGATACCATAATTGGTAACACTTTAATCTATTATCATCCCAAATATCATTTTTGGAGATTCAGCCATGTCTTTAACTAGTGCCTTCTTCCAAAAAGAGAGTCATATGAAACTCCAAAGCATTACATGTCTACATCTGAGCTTTGCTGTAGATTTCTAATCTCCTCCAAGAACATGAATAAATAATGATCGCATGAGACAGTCTGATTCAGACTCTCTAGCCAGGGATCAAGATTTTAGGAAGCCATGCATGCTTACTCTATAACTTCTCTCTCTATCCATCAAGTCCTGGAAGCCAGAAGTCTTAAAGTAATGTTCTAAAACTATAAGTAGACATTATGGAATATTTACTGCATACCAGGCTCTTCATTGAAAAAAAAATTACATGAATGTTCTCATTTAATCACAGGAAAAACTTACTGTACTCTAACAAAATATACATTAGAATTGTCCCCATTTTACTCATAAAGACACTGAGGCTGAGAGAAGGTAAGTGATACTGTTTGTGATCACAGGGCTGGTATCTATCAGAGCCAGTTTCAGACACAGGCCTGTGTGATCTCAGAGCATAAATTTCTAAACACTGTGCCTACAATCTTCCCCTTCTCCCTCCACCTCACAACTTCATTCAGACCTCTGAACTTCATTTTTTTTTCTTAATTATTGCAATAGTCTCTCAAACTTGTTCCTCTTTTCTCACTGTCTTTGCTCCTTTATAAACCCAAGTCATCCTCCCTATTGCATGATCTTCCTAAAACACAATCAATTCATTCTCCTTCTTAAAATACTTTTATGAATCCTTATCACCAACAGAATAAATGTCAAGCCTTTAGCATCTAATTCATTCAGTGATTTTCTGAATCCATCAATGAATGGCCAGCATTTCTGAGAAGCCTTGTTACTGGTGATCCTTGAACCATAGCCTCTCACAACTGTGCTTTGGTTGTGGGATAAACACAATTATCTACTGACAGGCCTATGACCTGAGCAGCAGATGGCCCGAGATATCTGCTCAATAGGACCACTTGAGGTTGCAAACAGAGTCTGAATCAATCTCAGTACATTCTCTTTCCTGATGAGCTTTAACAAGGGAGGTGCAGAGAGACATGCTGACAAGTGAGTGGCACTGAAACTCAAAGACCTATAAAGAAGGCATTTAGAAGAATCCAAGATATACAGTAATATATCACAAATAAAGGGAAGCTATGAGCAGGAAGGAGAATACAGTCAAAAGTTGCTTGTTCTGGGCGCCTGTGTGGCTCAGTGGGTTAAGGCCTTTGCATTTGGCTTGGGTTGTGATCTCAGGGTCTTGGGATGGAGCCCCGCATCGGGCTCTCTGCTTAGCGAGAGCCTGCTTCCCCCTCTCTCTCTGCCTACTTGTGATCTCTGTCTGTCAAATAAATAAATAAAGTCTTAAAAAAAAAGTTGCTTGCTCTAAGGCAAATTGCAAAGGCAAAGAGAAGGTGAAATTTAAGAAAGCAGTGGACTATAATGTCGGCTATGTCTTGAATGTTGCTCAACTTCTAGTGAGTCCTGATGTGCATCTGGTGGAGATGGTTTCCCACGCTCTCTGACTTCCCTTTCTATTCATTTTTATTCTTTACTGTATACTTAACCTCAATTGTCTAATACTTTCATTTTAATATTCTCATTTATTCTTATTAATTGAACCTATGCCTAACTGCCCAGATATAACCACTGCTAATCTCAGTCACCAATGTTCCACTCATACCTTGAGAATTCTCCTGAACACAGTGTACTCTCTTGTGATATTCATTTGTTGGGCTGCCCATTCTGTCATCTTTGTTCATTTTTTAAATACTGTTCAAAGATGTCCTTTTCCTCTTGTCATCTCTTGATACTCTCAGGTGTTCTTACTGTCATACTCCAGAGATACACGCGACATTACCTTTGGATTGTGAACATTTTGAAGACCCAAAGCATGTCTTCTTTATATGTATATTTTCTAAAACATCAACACAATCCTTATACAATAGGCGCTTAATCGATATTGAAAGAAGAAAGGAAGGAGGGAAGGAAAGAAGGATGGAAGGAAGGAAGGAAGGAAGGAAGGAAGGAGGGAGGGAGGAAAGAAATGATGTAAGTTACTTATTTAAATTTTTTGAAACACAAAAATGCCTTAATCTGGGTTTTCCTCTCCCTTTTTTATAGAGCTGAAGTGGATGAAGTAGAACCTTGAGTACGTTCAACTGTATGAAAATAAATGGAGTATGTCATAAAAGTCAGGTAAACTTCTCAAAGAAAAAATAATTTATAGAATTAGAAGTTAGGTGCATGTTATTACGTGATCTGAGTCCACTGATTCCAGTGATTTAAGTTTAATCTCTGGGTTCCTAAACAAAAATTTCAGTTAAGTATCCTCTTATATTTTTCTTAGATCAGAGGATATAGACTTGCAGTAAAGATGTTTTCTTACTTAGACATATCTTACTAGACCAGGCTCACATAAGCAAATTTAGTAGCATTTTTAAGCATGGCTAAAAAAAGTCACCTTGCTGATTTTAACTTTTTGCCCACTGGACTGATACTAGCTTCCAAGGTTGTCTAGCCCTGTCTCTTTCCTGGAATCCTAGAAAGATATGTGATGTCCACATTATAATATGTACAAAGAAGTCATAGCTATTGCTCTGAAGTGACAGGGCATAAACTGTTCCCACCTTTTTTTGATTTTTCAGGTCACAAGGCAAATCATAGACTCTTCCTTGGCACTGAGAATATAGAAATAGACATTTTCTCATGTGCAGACAATATGGTGATACTGTGATCTTCCAACAAACTGAAAGTGTTCTGGTCAAATTAGAACATTGATTGCAATTTGTCTTCAAACACAAGAGCTACAATTGACTGTTCTAAAATTAAAATTATATTTTTGAAAATGACCAGTGATGAGCAGGATTTTGGCCCAGTGATCATCGCCCCCTGGTGTTTCACCTGTGGATATGTTATATCATATGGCAAAATAGACTCTGCACACGGAATTAAATTTATAGATATTAGGGTAGGGAGATTTTCCTGTATTAGCTGGGTGAGAATCCCATAGATGTTTAAAAGCAGAGAGAAGTATATTCCACAAATTTCTATCTCCTTACAAAAATAAAATAAAAATAAAATCAGAGAATGTCTTCCCATTAAGGTAAAAAGAGGCAGAAGGATACTGTTCAAGAAGGGATAGGAGAGATTTGAAGCACGTAAGAGACGCAAGTGATCACTGCTGACTTTAAAGTTACTGAGGACAAGGACAAGGAATGTAGATAGGCTCTAGAAGTTGGGAAGAAATACTGGATTTACAGCAAGGAAATAGAGACTTACTTCAAACATATAACAGCTTACAAATGAATTCTGCGGATAACCTGAAAAAGCCCTGAGAACCTCCAGAAAGGAATGTAATACTGCTGACACTTTGATTTTGGATTTGTGATACTAGAAGCAGAGTCTAGTAGAGTTCAATGAACTTTCAACAATAAATGGGTTTTGTTTAAGCTAAGTTTGTAGTAATTTAAAATGCATACATGATCATATGTATTTTTGTGAGTTATAGTCAATGATCCTTTACCACAAATGAACTATCAAATGCCTTGGTGCATCTTTTCCAATCATTTTAACTTGGAGGTTAAATGTTTTATGTGCATTTACAGAAGCTTGCTTTTAAAATTTTGTTATTGTTGTGTGTTGTTAAATGTCTAAGGCAGGCATTTGGTTATGCGTGTTTTAAAATTTTCCAAGTTAAAAAATCATGATGCTCATCCTCTGTGACTTGAAATTTAGGGATAAAAATGTTTATTCTGCTCTTTTTATTTCTTTGAAAAAGGATCTTATCTCTGTGCCCCAAACTTCCTTGGCACATCTCCAAGTGGAGGTCACTGGGTCTTCCATTAAGGCATATGTCATCATTAGGCTCCTTACATTCCCGCACTGATGCCACATCAACTTCTAGTATGGATTGTTGATGAAGCAGATGGATCTGTCCTTGATATGTAGCTTAATGTAAAAGCTACACTACAAGTAACTCTTCAGGGATTTTGACCTCAAACTCCCTGTTGATCCATACTCATTAAAAAAAAAATACAGTGAGAGAAACACTATTTGTCAAAAACTAATCAAGGGATAGGCAAATTTTCCATTCTTCTAGATAATCTAAATAACTCTATTTCTTCATTTATTCATTAATTAATTGAGGTTTATTTTTTATTGAAAATATGAACAAGGCAAACACTGCTTTAGGCGTTGAGGTCTGTCAGTGAATAAAACACACAAATTCCCCGCCTTCATAGAGCATACAACCTAGAAAATACACAAATATGCTAAAAAGCCATATCAGTTAATGCTAAGTCTTCTAATAAAGAATAAAATAGAGTAAGAGAAGAGAGAGTGGTAGCACAGGAACTGAGTACTCAAGCAAGACCTATCTGAAAATGTGGTTTTGATCAGAGACCTGAATGTAGGCCATATAGTTTACTAGGTAAAGAACAAAGAACATATCAAGTAGAACAGTAAGTGCAAAGGCCCTGAGGTGGGACAGTGTTTGGCAAGTTCAAGAAACACAAACGTGGTCAGCAGAGCTATGGTAAAATGAGCTTTGGAACAAGGTTAAGGAGAATACCGAAAGCTCTGTCATATATATATATATATATATATATATATGTCATATATATAGTCCAGTGGAAGAAACCTGGGTTCTATTTAAAATCTGAAGGAAACCAGGGCACCTAGGTGGCTCAGTTAGTTGTGCATCCGGCACTCGATTTCAACTTAGTCATGATCTCAGGGTGGCGAGACTGAGTCCTGTGTAGGGCCCCATGCTCAACAGGTAGTCTGCTTGGGATTCTCTCTCTCCCTCTCCATCTGCACCTCCCCCCACTCACATATACCCTCTTTCTCTCTCTCTCTCATAAATAAATAAAATTTTTAAAAATATATAAAAAAATAAAACTTGATGGAAGCCATTGGAAAGTTTTAAGCAAAGTAATGACATGATCTGAATTATGTCAGATCAAAGTGATTCGACTACTAAATATAGAATAAATATAATGAGATGCAAAGTGAAAGTGTTCTTAAAAAGAGGTAATGGTTGCTTAGTCCATGGCTGTGGCAGTGAAGGTAATGAGAAGTGGTTCAATTCAAGACATCTCCTAGGGAAGTATAATAAAAATCTTTAGTGTGCAATATGAATGGAAGAGAGAAATAAGGATAAGTCTGAGTCTATTGACCTTAACAACTGAAATAATGAAATTCATTTTTCCTGAGTAGGTGACCTTAGGGAAAAAGCAGATATTGGGGGTAAAACCATTTTTGTTTCCTTTTTTGGCCTGTTAAATTTGAGATGTTTACTGAGCATGAGATGCTGAATCAGGAGCTCAAGAGAGAAGCATGTGATAGATATATTTTAGGGTAGTCCTTAAAAAGATGATATTTAAAGTCATCAGGTTGGATGAGATCACCAAAGGAGTGGCAATTGACAGAGAAAAAGAGAATTTCAATGGTCAAATCCTTTAAAGACGATCCAGCAAAGCAGTCAGACGTAGAGTGGCTACATCTGTAGCATGTTGATATTATGTGGACACATTCTCTATAAACTGAGCTTCAGTATTATGTTATTAGTGTCCATTGGTTGGATTTCCTGTGCTCTTTGTAAGACCCCATGAAAGTTCTTTCTGGTCCACAATCATGCATCATTGTGTTTCTCCTAAGAAACCCTCTTCTCATATTATAGAAACCAAGTGACAAAATAGTTTGAAACTCTCCTTTGACATTTGGTTCCCAAAACAGTCTCATTTAGTAGACAGCCCTAGAAAATGTTAAATATCTTAAAGAACACATTTTGAGTACCAACCTCACTTTTGCCCCCATCTCAGCTTTCTTTATGTTATTTACCTTTGTTCTATTCCCTAAACCCTATAATCTTTAATTTTACCTTATTACACTGCAATTTAACACATTTGTATAAATTACATTACTTCCTTTCTGGAATGAATCAAGACAATGATAGATTTATAGATAGTACAGGCTTTTTAGACAGTCATAGACGAGTAGATAGATTTAAATACATGAAGAGCCATGGGTTTCAGGGACATTTTGCAGCACCTGTGCTATTGGGCACAGCCTTGCACAGAATGCCAACAGGCCTGGATCGCTGACTGATGAAGAAAGTCACCTCAGGCTTGGAGGAGTATTCTCAGCATCACAGCAAGACGAATGCAAGTAAGAGGCCCTCTTTCTACACAATTTTCCACTTGCCTCTATTTACTCTATACATACTGAAATATGGAAACGAGGCTGAAATAAACATCAGGAAAGTTTCTATAGTGAGTTTAGCTTCCCCTGAGCCATGTGCAAATGAGCTTATTTTACACACATATATTTATATAAAATCTGCTGTCATAATAGACTTTGGTCAAAATGCTTTTGTCTGTTTCAAAACAAAAGTCGTATGTGCACTCTACCAAAAAGTTCTAACAGCTATTTTTCACTGTATGTTCAAACAAACAAAAGAGACAAAAAAAGAAACTAAAGATTATTTTTAACGATAACAGGCCAAAACCTCACCTCAGAAATATGCACGCACACTGGATTGTGTACATGTCGGAGGGAAGCTCTTTGCCACTTGAAGTCAAATTACTTTTCAAATGAATGCCATCAAGACTTAAGTCGGGACAATCCTCCATCTGGCCTCTTCTATACTATGGTAAAGTAGGGTTGGGAAGTTAGGATTTTTACAAACGTCTTTGATTTCCACTAAGTTTCTAGCATCATTCACTTCAATAAGGACTTAGTCATGCATCCCTTAAACTTTCCCAATTATAAGATACACATTTCTAGCAACAGGCAAGATGGGAGGAGAGGAGTAAGGATCATATCTGACTCCTCACTGTAGGCAAACTCTTGAATGCCACTTAGCCCATATGGGAATATTCAAAGGTGCTAAATAATCAAATCATGTATCCAACACATGGGGAAGAATTCAGAATGTCATAAACTTGGAGTAATCTTTTTAGAACAATTTGAGGATGAATATTTGTATTTCTTGACCAGGTAGTTCAGGCCATCATCATGTTAGGATGATTCAAGCCATGTCCCTCTTCAGAAGCAGAAGTAGTTTTTCCTTGAAAGCATCTTCCACACTGCACAAATCCTTGCTATACACAAGTGGCTTGGGGGAAGTATTTCCTGAGGTCTGACTTGGACTGGGCACCTTTTCAATGATACATTTTTAGGCAGAGAGAACCAGCCTCAACAAACCAGCTTCTGGCCAGGAGGACTGAGTACACACCTATCACCTAGAGCCTTATTTCCACGCCCAGTGATGAGAATAATTTTAAGAACTGGGAATTATAAAGCTTGCTTGGCAGCCTTCTCATATTGTGAATGATAAATCAAACTTGGCGTGCTTGCCAGCAAAAAATCCTTTCTTATCTGAGTAAATATACGAGGGTGGATATGACACAGGCAAAGCAATTTGGTTCGAATATCATGATGGGTGCAATGGGCGGGCTTTTGTATTGCTTTATTGCCTTCCTCATTTTGGGATTTTGGCTCTGGGTCATCTGTTCACAAACAGTGTCGGTTGGCTTTTCCCTTTTGTAGCAGATTCTCTTACTTTTCTTTTCTTCTCTTATGCTAACCCATGACCAATAAAACTAAGAGAAGCATTTTCTAAGCGTATCTCCAATCAGCCATTCCTCTGGATACTGTAGAAGATCAGAAACATGAAGCAATGTTTTTCAACCCTGATTTCACAAGTGTGAAAATCCCCCCATCTCTTCCCCTTTACATTGAGCTCTCATTTGGGTGCCGATAGTTTGCATTCTTAAATGCCACCTGTTGAAAATAAAAGTCTCATGACTTCTGCAAATTTTGGTTCACCCTGGTTTAGCCTTACACAGCAGTCTAATTTCACAGTGCTTAGCAATTACTTTTATTACTTACTCCACCCAGCAGCCCTGCGATGTGAGGAACTTCATCTCTCTTCCTCAGTCTTGATCGGTCCCTCTCATTCTTTTTTTCTTTCTCTTGGTCTCTTGTTTTAACCCACACCAACACACATGCACGCATTCATTACCACGTGGATTAATTCAGCAAGTCTCTACATGTGTCCCAAAATATTCCATATAACTCAAAATAGCAAGTATGTGAACAGATATTCTCTTTGCCAATGGGAGCAGCTGAGACACAGAGAAAGAAACCTATTTCCCCAATTAGAGATTTGTTGTTTAAGCAAACAAATTCCATCGAAAGTCAGGATGCTTCCAGTCCTAGCTGTGGGGCTGTGAGCAACTCGTGGTTTCTCTGCCAGCCTCAGTTTGCTCTTGGTGAAAATGAGGCAAGTGAATGAGTTCCACGGGGTTTCTCAGCATATGGTTGTATAGTTATGTTTTTCTAGAGGCGCATGTGAAGTAAGTGAGGGATTTGTTTGGAGACTCAATTTGCTAACCAGACACAGCATTATTCCTATAAATCACATGCTCTTGGATACTGAAGAGGCAGAGGGGAAGAGGGACAAGTTTGGATGTTTCCCCCAAACCTGGTTTGTGTACTTAAGACACATACTTTACTGAAAAGTTAACTCGGTTAAAAAACATTTCTTCTAAGTTCTTTAAGATTGATTTCTTCCTGTTATTGTTGAAGATCTGTTTTCTGCGGTCATTTGGTAAATAAATAGCTTTCAAACAAACAACAGCGTTCTGTTTTTCTGCTGCAGAGTTTAAATGTTCAATTTCAACCACACCATGTACTAACAGCTCAGTTAGTACTTCAGTTGGGGATGGGGAACCTAGGATTCTTGAAAGGGGCAGGGCAGGATGTCTTTTTCTATCGCTCACTGAGTCACAGAAGACAAATGTCTTTTCAGGAGTTTAGTAGTTGTGATTTCAGTCAAGTTCCCGCGGCTCTCCACCACTTCTGCAAATCCAAATGAAGAAGCAGCTACAGAGGCTGTGTGGGTTCTGATAAAACATGTCCCAATTAAGTGCTGAAAGTGGCTTTCGCAGTGAATGCAAAAAACTTTACCGTGTCACTGAAACTCACAGTCTACTGGGAGCAGCTCATCCTAGGAGTAGGGCCAGAGCCCCCAAACACACACCTCTCTCCCTGCCCAGCTAGCAGTGCAATATACTTGAATTTAATTACAGTCATTTTCTTTTAGCATCTCTGCCCCCAGGGCAGTAGCCCCTGTGTCTCTGGAAAGGCAGGCCTTACAGGGAGCATGCTCCTTAGGCAAGCCCTGTGACAAGATTGTATTTCGGTTCCAAAGGGTTAATCCCGAAGTGAATTCTTCGCATGTGTAATTTAATACTTCATAACTGCTGAAAATTGGAGTCCACATAATTTATTTTCTTTGGTCGGGCACATTTGCCTCATGCTTGGCTGGGGCTGACTTCAGAGAGACACACCTAAAGCTCTCAAGTGTCCCAAGTGGCCCATGTCAGTTGTACAGAAGGATTGTGGTACTTGGCCAGAGCCCAAGGATTAGGTGTTCCTGAGAAGGTTTTTTTGGCTCTACAAAGCCCTCGGATGTCATGGGAATAGGCTGCACTCCCTTTTCCCCCTTGAAGGCCACATATCAACAGGGTATCTAACCACTCAGAGACAGGCTTTACACAAAGGTATACATTAAAATAAATAGAACATGCAACCAGAAAGAACAGAAAGAGAGGGAGGAATTGCTAAGTGGGGACAGGAAACAATTGCTTCATTGTTGAGCCCGGCATCTTAGAACTGCAGAGTGCAGCTCCACCTACAGGACTCTTCGGAAAGCTGGCGCTCCGGCTTGAAGGCCAGAGAGACAGGAACCTCACATGCCATTTGTATCCGGCTCGCTTTGCACGGGCTTCACCTAACTCACAAAAAATCCTACTTTTTATTGAAAAATAATTGTCCCTCTTTGATGAGAGGGATTGAGAGAGCGACACAGAGATAATAAGTAAGAGGGGAAAGCTGTTCAAGGGTGCTTTCATTTAGCTCCTTTCTCTTACTTTGGCAGTAAATATTCTTCTCATCCTTGCAATACTCATTTAATCTCTTTCTTTCCTTTTCAACAACTTCCTCTCATTTGGTTTCCTCTCATTATTCCTCGGTTTGGGAGGGGGCATGTGTATTTTCCCCATTCAGACAAAATAGAAGGCTGTGTTTGTTTGAACACCCTTCTTGTACTTCCTGGCAAGCTTTTCACTTTAAAGAAGGTTCAGGTTTTTAGGCTTAAAAGAGCTGAACAACTTTAAAGTAATAATTAAAGCCAACTCGGTATGTGCACATTTTCCTCTTTTTGTGCCCCCTTTATTTCAAAACCTCGCCTGCCAACGCAGTGGCTGCTGTCTAATGCTATTTCAACAGGAGACCTAGGTTTCAGGACAAGATCCAGGCCATAGGGGAGACTTGATGGCTCGGGGAATTAGTAATGGGATTTGGAGCCCTTCATTTCTAGGTCACTGGTTTGAATAGAGCCCAGGTCAGTAATGACTGAAAGTTGTTACCACCCGATGCCTGCTCTTCCCACACTGATCTGAGGTTGCCCGCCGCTCCGTCCCTGAGTGCCTGTGGCACATCTGCGCTAATGGCATTCATTGACAAGTTGGCTGTTAGAACTTAGGCCTAAATTCGAGGCAGACCACCTCTGCTGTGTGCAGAAACAGTGTCCACGCTCTGTCTAGGCTGCCTCTTCAGGGGATAATGCAGAGAGAGAGAGAGTTAGAAAGCTGTCTTGCCTTTCTCTGATCCTGGGGCCTGGGTGCCTTTCCCCCCACCTCCCAGAACCCTAAATCTCCTAGGCATTGTATCCTCAACCACTCAAAGGTCAAGTCTACAGAGAAGGACTAACAGGCCACAGAGGACCAAGTTGTTAAATGCTCCAAATGTGTGTGTTCTGAGGAGACTGATTTAAAAGATCTGAACTGATAGTTGCTTTTTTTCCCCTTCTTTCTTCAATTTCTAGTGCCCCATAATCACGGCCCTTTTAAAATAACACTTCCTGGGTCCCAAATCTGTGCTTACTAAAGTCTAGGGAAAAAGGGGAGAATTTTCTGAGCTTATATTAGTAGAAGGTGTGAAAAAGTAATTATAGCTTTATTTATTTATTATTATTATTTTTTTCTGTTTTATAAGAGGAGAAATGCTTGCTGCAAGAGAATCAAGAGAGGAGTGGAGACTAGAAATTCAAGGACAATACGCTAGGGTGCAGCCAGATCAGGGTCAGCACAGCCCCTCTCCTCATCCAGAGTGCCCTGCTGGTGCAGCTCACTGTTTAAAGAGGGGAGGAGCTGGCCTCCCTGTGGGGTGAGGTTGCAGCTCAGAGAACTGCCTCTCCCAGACTGTGCCTACACAAGCCAGGGCCCAACCCACAGGGACCTGGATCTCCCTCCCTCTAGGGCTCCGGCTTCCCTGCCCTAGGTGGAGGGGACACCTATCCCCAGGAATGAATCACGTACTTATGACTAATGATGAAATTCCCATCGTAATGACCCATTTATATAAGGCTTATGTTTAGGTTTCCTTTTTAGACAAGTGGGTTTTAATAGAATTGATTTTTAGTGATAAACCAATTGCAGGTGCTTACCACTTTGCAAAGATACTGGATAAGAAGTTCTAACTCAGGAGTTCAGAAAACACAGTATGTTGTTTGCATTTGTTTCTGATTTACTACTGCCCTCTCTACTTTCATTCCTCCTGGATAGCATCGTTTTTGGCTTGCTTGTTTTGCATTTTTATGTTTTTTTTTTTTTTTTCATTTTGCCTCCAAGACTTTTTACCTGCTTTTATTATTGCATTTTTGTTTTCTTTGTGAAACACTGTCTTCTACATTTTTGCTGGGAAGACCGAAGAGCACGGTGGCCGATGTAAATAAGGACTTTTATTTTATTTACGTATTTCTCCACTGTGAGCCTTCAGGCCACCAAGCTCCATTCTCGACTTCGGGGGCAGTCTGACAGTAATAGTGATTTCCCAGAGGGTCCCGATCCTTGCTCGGTCTCCACCACACACCACCAGCTGCAGGACGTTAGCCAGTGGTTCGTTGTGTGCCCTCTGTTTCCTGCCCTTTCTTTGAGGAATCCAAATAGTAACTAACTCTGCTATCTGAGAATCATAGCATCATAGAGTTGGAGGAAACCATAAAGCTCAGCTTCTACATCGACTTCTCTCAAGCTGGAGGCCTGAGTTCTGCTTGAATACCCCTGAAGTGGAGCTCCTCCTCTTTCAGACAGCCTCTTCCTGATTTATTGAAGATCACATGCAAGCCAGGAAATGGGGCGACAGCAGTGAAAAAGATTGCCTTTATGACGTTTGGAATCAAGTGAAGGGTGGCAGAATATCCAATCCCAAGTCTGGCACACTGATGACTTTGAACTACAGGCACTTGAAAAACAAATCCAGAGAGAGGCTGTCTCTGAACTTGCCCATCTGCTGAAGACAACTCTTCCAGAAGGAACTCAGTTGCCCTAAGTTCCTCCCCAGGGCTTTCCTCCACCAGGAAAGACTGACATTTGTCACAGGAGAGGAGACAAGAAGTCAACACTTCACTCTGATGAGCTTTGTCACGAACTATCGTATCTTTCATCTGTTCTTCTTGGGAGCATTCATTTGTCCTAAAAATCATTTGTTCTCCCCCTAAGAGTCCTATATGCCCCCTTCTTTTTCCCTATTAAGCCTGAGTTTTAAACTACTCTAACCTGGTGTCTCCCACGTATACATGAGGTATACACATTAATAAACGTGTGCTTTTCTCTTGTTGATCTCTCTTTTATTAAAGGGGTCTGAGCCAAGAACTGAGAAGGGTAGAGGGAAAGTTATCTTTCTTCCCCAACACAATGATAGAAAAAAAATCAACGAATAATTGCAAAGGTGCCAGAAGTTGATCAGCTTTGACTGCTACCATCTTTTCTAGATTGAACCAAAGTCCACATGCTGTTAACACCCACTCATGTCCTCATCGGACTGCTGAAATTTCACCTACTCTACTTTGTTTACATGATGGCTCTTGGAGACAACAAGTGATTTACTGCACACTACGGGGATTCTATTTCTTTGACTTTTACAGTCCTGAGAACTTGACAGGAATTGGCTGCTCCACAAATGCACGGATCCATCAAGAATACCAGTTTTATTCACGGTGGCAGAAGTTTAGACCTAGAGGAAAACATCATACACCTGAAGCTGCAGTGAGTATTGGCATCCAAACTATCACTCCCAATTCTGAAGAGTAAATGAGTTCAACTTTGCAAGATTTCAAGAGAGAAAAAATGGTATGGGATGCCTGCAGCTATGGCTCAGATTTCCTCCACCCATGGTTTTTTTCCTCTGTATCTTTAAAGTGGTGTGAAATCCCTGATTTTGCAGTATTTCCTTATGGAAAAATTTGGTAAGGAACTTGGGAATTTAAAAGTTGTAATGGCTTCGGTAGAATAGTTTTACATAATAATTTTAGTAATGCTGGAAAGGTAAAATAACCTCATAAAAGTGATTAAGTGATGATCTATAGGGGACAAAGGGACCATGGGTGGAAAAAAGAACTACTCAATGTGTACATTTTATACTCATTTGATCTGAACCGTTGAATGTGCTAACTATTCAGAAATGACATAACCATTAAAAATGATTTTAAGACATTACCACTATTTTAATAATGATAACAGCTTAGAAAAATAACAAGGTAAAATATTTTTTCCCTCATCCTTGAATTTCAAAAGGGTATAACAATATCCTCTGAAGAGTTTAGCTGAGTTTTAAACCTTGCTTACTGTATTCAACACAAACTGCTTCTCGGGCAAATAAAATTAATTATGTAATTTGTTATATAGTTTTAAGTCAAAACTATGAAGGAAAGAAAGAATAATGAACAAACAAAAAAACCAACTTCTCATCTGCAAGGTGGGATTCCAAGCTCCTGCATACTCAGACCGAATTTCTTGGACTTAGGAGGTAGTCCTGAAGGAAAAACACGTTCAAGGAGTAAAAGGTCCTCGTAGCAATCTTCCCACTCATTTTCCCTCTTGACTTGCTATGGATTGAAGATGTAGAACTACAATCTTGCAAGCCTTTCGTGAGATGTTTTAATCATATTGTCAAATGTTTAGGGCTCGGTGTGTAAGAAAGGAAATTTTCCACATATATTGTAGTGGCTAAAAACATGACACTGGTGTCGCATTGTCCTGGGTTCTACTCCTTTGTCACTTACAAAGAAAATTCATTAAGCCTTACTTCCTTCATTTATTAAATGAAGTTGATGATAGTATCCATACATCAGGATTGTTGAGTAAATGAAATGATATATTCTAAGCTCTTGACAAAATGGTTGCCACATTCTAATTGCTCAATAAATGGTAGCTATTAGTTTTATGTTACTGCTCAGAATTATAATAATTATTATAATTATTATCATATGATCATATATTATTATAATAGTTTTTACCATGTCAAATTATAATTCTCCTGTGAAGCCTTATAGAGTCAGGCTGTGTTCTATTGCCTGCCCCACATCCATCCTCTGGCTTTAAGTAGTAGCATAACAACTCATCATTCTCCATCTATATGTATTTGTAGTGCTGACCCCAACACCCAAATCCAGGTGTGCACTCAGAATCAGCACTGGCTACTCTGCATAATCTAATACTTTGGCGAAAATTATTGAATCAAGTATGAGCATGAGACCCAAGTCTCTCCAATAGGATTCGATTCTGGGGTATTTTAAAAACTTTCGCTTGTTTTCATTATCGTTCCCTTGGACTTTATATTAAGTAGTTGTAAGTCTGAGGTTGGTTGCAGCCACTAGGTTTTATTTGTAAATGTGGGTAACTGGAGCTCCCTTGTAGAGTCTGTTCTTGCTTCCTGCTATGCCCTTCCTGGAAAAGCCAAGGAGGTGTGACTCCAAAAGACCCCTTCTTGCCTTCTATACAATGCTTTTGGTACCAAAACCCTAGAATTTTCTGCCAAGTAGCATTCTGTCAACTTACAGGGCCTATAACGAGGTTCCATCTTTGGGGAAAGGGAAAAGGCTTCAGTCTAGAGGCCCCCATTTTACATGAGCTGGCAGAGAACATGAAGGCCCCAAAAGTGGTTGGAACATGAACAGGTTCTTGGCAGTGAAACCAACGAAGAAAAACAGAGTAAAAGAACAAGGAGTTCTGATGAGCGCCTTTGGGTTCTAGATCCAGTTGTATGTGAAACAGGACTGACCCTTGGACTTTCATGTTTCGAATCAATAAGTGAGTTTGGCTGTATTTTCCGTAACTTAGAAGTTCCATCTCCAGCCACTTTGCCTTGCTACTCCATCCTGCATTGGCATTCCTTTATCTGCAGTTATGTATCACTATGAGAGTCAGAAATTTATTATATTCCCTATTATTGAATGCAAGGGAGCTTGTCTTCTCTAGCTAAAGTTCTAAGGATATTTGTAAGCTATGAAAAAAGATGGACTTCAGATTCACTTTGATGTACAACTGTGTGACCATGGATAAGGCAGTTAACCTCTCTGACTTGTTTCCCAATCTGGGAAATAGAAATACGGCTATTTAAAGTATTAGGATTGCTAAAGGGATTACATGAGATAATGAATATAAACAGTCTAGCGCACACTAGTCAATCAATAAACTCATTTATCATTTGTTTGAGGGAGGTGGATGTTGGAGTTAAAACCTAACTACTGTTACAAAATAACAGAAACCCAATTTAACTAACTTATAAACAGTACAGTTTATAGTTTTAGTAGCATTGGAGTCTCTCTTGGAGAAAGATACAGGTAGGCCTGGGTAAGGTAGCTGCGGGGATTCACAAACCACCCCTCAAGCCACTCTTTTCTTCTTGCTTCAGCCTTTCTTTCTTTCCCCCCCCCTTTTTTTTTTCAGTTTGTTTGTTTGTTTGTTTGTTTGCTTTAGTAATTGCTATATCCAACATGGGGCACAAACTCACAACCCCAAGACTGAACATTGCATGCTGTTCTGACTGAGCCAGCCAGAAGCCTTTTTCTCCTTTTCTCTTCCTCAAATCTCTGTGAGGTATGGAGCCATCAATAGGCCCAGTGTTTGCATCTCCTCTGCTCAAGAGAGCATCCCAAAGTGAGCTGGGATTTCTTATTCTTATCACGAATTCCTGGGAAAGATGCTGATTTCCTTAAGTTGGATCAATAAAATGTGGCTATACAAAAGGTAAAAAAATATATGAACTTGGTACCTTGCACAGTAACATAAAGTTGAAATGAGGGGAAGGGGAACTCTCAAAAGATAAGGGGACAGGATTCTATTGAAGAAGAGATAGCAAAGCAAATGACATTAGGCTACAGGGATCGTTGTTATTGTTGTTGTTTTTAAGATTTAATTATTTATTTATTTGAGAGAGCATGAGCAGGAGGAGTAGAGGGGAGAGGGAGAGAGAATCTCAAACAGACTCTCTGCTGAGCATGGAGCCCAACGTGGGGCTCCATCTAAAGACCCCAAGATCATGACCCAGGCAAAATCCAAGAGTCAGATGCTTAACTGACTACACCACCCAGGCACCCTGCTACAGGGATAGTTTTTTAAAAGTTATTCTGAATTATCTTCTTTTGAACAAAATATTGAATGCATGTTAGTATACCTACCATAAATGACTGATGAATTATTTCCTCTGCTGACCTTTAGAGTGGAACTACAAATAGAGGGGTTGAGTGGTTTTCTATTACTACACAGCAGAGGAAAAAAATCAACAATAAGGCTTGACCTCTTAGTTCCTCAACATGATCCCAAGGATCTTGAACTCAAATATTTATCAAGTCTCCTTCTTTAAAAAGTGACCATGTCAATCTTTAGTATATGGCTGTTATAATGTTGATATGGACACATTATGTATGAAAAATGGTTAGCTCAACATTTGCTGTGTCTGATTTTCACGCATTAATAATCTTACCATTTAATTAAAATATAATGCCAGAGGTTCCCAATCCACAACACAGAATGACCTAGAGAATGTCCTGTCATTGAGAGGTGGGGAGGGAATAAGGAAGAAATAGCTCAGGGACAGGTCGGTTACTTTTATATCTGTGGGTGCCTTAATATAACTAAAATCAAAGTGTATCTAAACCCAGGGCTCCCACCTGGTAGGATTTTCTAGCTTTGCATATGGTGTTTATTTTTTATGTGTTGCTTTGAATTCCATAGGCTGCGAGTATGCTGCAATGGGATGGAAATATGCAAGCTTCAGGTGGAAATAATTGGCACTTCTTCAACTCCTGAAAACACACCATCATCTTAACACCCTGGACAGACCCACACTCTGAAAGGTGATTTCTAGGCCAGTGAAACCCAGAGATTCTACTTCACAAGCGGGACATGCTTGCTCAGAAACTTAAAATGCAGTTTTCATGTTCATCTCCCTTCTTACTTTACAAACACCTTTATCAAAAAAGCATTCTCAATTGGAATTAGGGAGTGGTTCAGGTCTCTAAAGCCCAGGAACTGGAAGAGAAGATTTCCTAATTACACCAACAGGGGCTTGGTTTCTATTCTTAGTGCAGCTGGGTAATGTGGTTATATTTGAGATGTGTCCTGTTTCTGCATCAGCAGGGCCAGGCTTCCTTTTACTGTGGGATAGAGGGGGGAAGTAAAGAGTCTCTCAGATTTGGTCTTCCTAAATTAGTTAATGCAACATTTTCATAAACAACATACTTAGGTAAGTCTTAATTGTGCTATGCTGTAAGCCAATCAGATTGAAGTATATTTAAAATATGCACTTATTAAAGGAAAGGATAACTTGATGGGAATTTGAAATTCTCTTTATTTCCTACTCATTGAATCTTACTACACATCCTTCATTGAAAGTAATTCAGGTTGGAACTTTCAGACTACACTGGGGGAGAAGCAAGAGTCACGTGTCAGAATATCTCTACTCCAGAGAAGTTTTCTGGCAGAAGTCCATCTCTGAAAATGGGAAATCTCAACATGAACGCCAAATGCATGATTATTTTTCAGAGAGGAAAGGCTAAATGGCAAAAGCCAATTTCCACCAATCTCTGTTTCTCTGCCTAAAAGTTGAGTTATTTGTTCTGAACTACTGTAAATTCTTATATGAGCCCATGTCCTTGTGATATTGTTTGATTTATACTTTTTGGCTACCTCCAATGTTCTAAAAAGTACAACAAAACATGGTTTAGTGAGAAAATACAGATTTCCTTTTAATATAAATAGTTGGTGATTTAAAAAAAAAAAAAGGGCCCAAGTCCTTTAACTTATTATTCAGTTTAAAAGTATTGAAATGACCTACAATGAGGCGAAAATAAACAACTTAGCATCACAAAGTTGATGAACAGTATTCAAAAAATTGTTTTCAATCCCAAGCCATTTATTTCCAATCATCAAAATATCTAACTTCATGTGGCAATATTCTTCTGTAAAAAAAAGGGGGGGGACTTAGATTATTACCCATATTCTGATCATCCTAGAAGAAGAAGCCATAAATCCTTATAACACAGAAAACAAAACAAGATCTTGTCTTTTTGGTAATCCTGATGAATTTTGTCAAAGTGAGATTAAGGCAAGAAGGTTGTTTCTTGGCAAGAGAATTCTGGAAGGAAAAAGAGGCTAAAACTTGCATCCTTGCATTCATATCTGGTCAAGCTGCCTTATCACAATTCAAACTTTCATGCTGGGAAACTGCTCTTTCTTTGGTACCTTTTCTGCCAGAATTCAACTCTAACAACAAAAGTTTATAAACAATGAAAATTCCAGCTGGTTGACATCAGCATCACAAAGCTTTCTCTTCACACTGATACAAATATTTACCCTGAGCTCTGGCAAAGCTTTCCTTGCCCATGTCACCCTTAATCATACATTTTTCCCTGATTGAGTTATGCTTTCCAGTACGTGATTTGCTCTGGTTTACTTTTTAACACATCCCAGAGGCTTCATCAAAATCAACTCTGGGCAGGCCATGTCATTTGGTAGCTGCCAAACATGTTATTGAGAAGGAACTTGGCAAATATCAAAACAGTCTTTTCTAACTGCTCTAATAAATGTGTTTGTTCTTTTTGACCACGATTTACTTTTTAGGTCCCTCATACTCATAAAGAGATGAGCCAAAAAAGTAAGCAGAGATGTACTTCATTCCCTTTAATCCAGTCCCTGGAGACAACATGCTGATGTCTCTTCCAGGCACCTTTTTGCAAAGAAGTTGAAAACTTAAAAGGTTTCATCAATGACTCTTTATTTCCTTCAAGAAGACACAGGGTTATTTTCTAAAGGTTAAAACAACAGATTGATGTACTCTGTAACTGTAGTAAAGTCTGCTTGAACAAATATTTGCCACACCAAAGTGACTTGTGGAGGGATTAGCACAAAATATTGCAAATATTTCTATAAAGCTTCCCTTGCCAAAATAAAATGTTTGGGTTCTCTGCACTGAATGCTTGCAAAATCCTTGTAAAGTGCATTAGCAGGGCAAAATTCAAGGAAGTCTCTTCTCAAAACAGGTGATGCTGTTACGTGAAAGAAACATAAATAATTATTTTGATTGCATCAGTTTAAACTTACATTGCATATAGGTATCAGAAAAAAACAGGTCATTATACAAAAGCTTTATATGTACCATGTGTCACACACTACCTCCTTTGGAAATAACACGAAGGAAGCTGTGCAAGCTAAGCACTCCTTTCTTTTGCCTGGACCAGTTTATTTTAAAAAAAGAAAAAATCTCAAAAATGAGATGGAATTCCCACCTCTGCGGCATTTAGTCATTATTTCTATTACTGTTGCTTTTCCTCTACACCTCAGGGGATGTGCATGCATGCACATAACACATATACACACATCCACTTACACACACAATAATCTATACCTAGAGCTTTACCCTTGCCCTTTGCCAGCCTTCAGACTCACCTGACTAGCTAGAGGTGTGTATTTGCTTAAATATATTGAAAATGCAGTGATTTGTAACAAAATTGACCTGCTGTGGTCATTAGTACATACGTATAGTTAAAGACCACAGTAAATAATTATTATACACTAAGGTGTGACCAACATATTTCAGAACTTGGGATTTAATAAGATATTCTCCTCAGTTCTTTGGTAAAAGTAGTAAGAATTCCTTGCTCGTGGAGGCTCATTATTAATTCTTTTGTACCACAAGGAATCCATTCTGTATAAAGAAATGAAAAGAATAAGCTCCATATAAGCCTGAAGGAGTTAGAGCAGTTTCCCAAATTCCTAACCTGACCTGTTCACAAAAATGTAGGAAAAGGAGCAGCATGTGTTAGTCTCGTTGTTAAAGACTAATCTCTATCAGAATGAGAGGCAGAAATTATCCCTACTTCATAGGCAAAGGTCAGGAGATGAAGGAAGTTCTACTAACTCGCTTACGGTAATTTAACAAATGGAGATTGGAGATTCAAAACTAGTTGGGTTCAACAAGGAGGACTTCCTGTTTGTTTACCTCAATTTGTGGGTCCCACCTCCAGAGCTCGCAGAGTCAGCCACCTGTGCACAGCTCTGTAACTGGTCTAAGCCACGAGGGAGATTTAACTTAGATAACCATTTACGGACAAACTTCACATATCTACTAGAATCCATTATGATGCTCAGTTTGTGGGGATTCCCTTGGAAATAAATTTTAAAATGGGATACATTTTTCTTTCCAACTGTGCTCTGTGGAATGCCACACTTCTGAGCAGCTTCAAGTGTAGATAATGTGATTGACTAGGAGATGACTCTGGACACCCACATCTGCCCTTCCCTAAACCCTTCCAAATTTTTTTGTATATTAGGCATTTGCATAAGGTTTATTTTAAAAAAATAACATTTTAACCTGAAAATTCTTATCAATCAGGTCTTTGTACATGTGATTCTTTTTGATCTTGACCATGACTTTCAGGAAGTTGCAATTTCTGAATGTCATCTAGAGGCTCATAGAGTCTAGTTAGTGGTAACACGGGACTTCATATAAACCTAGTTTATGTTCAACTTTCCAAATAGTAAGTATAAATTACCAATTACACACACACACACACATACACATACATACACATGTATCCTGCAAATAATGTGCATAATTTGCTTTCCTATACACCAGTGAGATTACCTGTTTAAGGGGCTGTATTAGTAATTTGAAGGAAAGTTTTCTATACATTTGGATTTTTTCCAGATTATATGCAAATATAGTCAGCAAGACAGTAGTTCTTCCTTTAATTGTAACCTAACAAAGTCTGTTGTGAAGAGGGAAATACTGTTTTCCTTTTCAAAATTGTTCAGGGCAATGTTTACATCATGAGGATGCATCTGGTTAGACCTATTGAACCAGAACTTCCAGGAGCAGGGAGCAGATATCTGTACTGTAAAATCATGCCCAGGAGTTCTTGAGTAATCAATCAGATCTGGAATCACTGATTTGGCCTATTACATTTTCAGACGTGAAAAGCTGGCCCCCACCCAAGGAGTCTATTTCATCTTTGCATAAAGCTTTCTAATTCTTTTAGGCACACCTTAACACCAACCTGAGTCAAAAGCTTTTTTTTTTTTTTTTTTAAGATTTTATTTATTTATTTGACAGACAGAGATCACAAGTAGGCAGAGAGGCAGGCAGAGAGAGGGGGGTTGAAGCAGGCTCCTCGCTGAGCAGAGAGCCGGATGCAGGGCTTCATCCCAGGACCCTGAAATCATGACCCGAGCCAAATGCAAAGGCCTTAACTCACTGAGCCATACAGGTGCCCTCAAAAGCTTTTTTTGCAGGCACAAAAAGAGCTAGCCTGGGGAAAGGAGATCAGTATGGTTATACCATTTTCACTTCCATAACTGTCTATATGAGTGTCTTGTGAGGCATAGAGTCTTCCCTTATTCATCTCTGCATGAAGATGTGTCACTCACTTTCATGTCCCCAGCCCTCTACCTGGCACATCTTAGGTGCTCAGCATTTATGTTGTTTTCAAAAAATAGTAGGGACATGATCCAAGTTCAATGGTAAGAAACTCTGATAAGCCATCCACTTTTTATCTTTTTGTTTAACCCAGTTGCTTCTCGATTTTTAGACATTGATTTATCTCATTTTCCTTTAGGTTCCTTGGTAGCATTTTACTTCTTTCTCCTCCACTTTCAATAGCTCTCCTTAGTCCCTATTACCGATTCCCTTCTTGATCTTCTCTCATAGGCATAGCCAACCAATCGTTCATCCTCTCCTCAACTTCCCAGAAGGCTATAACTCCTTAGAGTATAGAAGCTCTCCCGATGCTGCTCCCAGACCGTGACCCATGCTGGCAAAGCTTCTGCTCCCATGTGGCTGCATGTTTCATGAGGAGAGCTACTAAAATGCAGGCAAGCACAAAGTCTTAATTGCTTGCTAGTGGGCACTCAGCCAACATGCTGTTAGCAAAATGAAACCCAATCTTAAAGAAAAAGTGCTGAACCCCTGCTCTGGATCACCCAGCCCCATATGGAATGCACGTGTTTTTTGAGGAGATTAAGGCATGAAGATCTTTTTTTCCACCTTTTGCATGGGGATGTCAATCTATGGGTTGCTAAAACATTTTATTCTTAATGTAATAATCCTGTCTGCAGACAACTTTAAGAGACAACTCTGTACTTCCTCTTCCTACTCATGACAGGGACAATTAATAGAGTCTCAATTTTTTGTTCCACTCTCAGAACATTACTTTCAATGTTCTTTGCAACAAAGTTATTCTTTTCAAGAATTTCTACATCAATATTTTAAGATTGTCACTACCTGGTTCTGATGAGTTGCTAAGTATTTAGTCTTTGCTAATTAATCTCCCTAAACCTCAGTTTACTTATCTTTATAATGGGAAAAATAATAATACCTTCCTGACATTGTCGCTGGGAGGGTTCCATGAGATTAAAACTCTTGCCAGTGCTTGACACAAAGAAAATGTCTGATAAATATTGACTTTTAATATTGTTGGTAAAAAGAATAGTCTAATAGCTTTCTCATTGTGAAAGCATCTCAATATATAACATAAAATATTAACACATGCATTTTGATGTTTGGGGGTTTCAGCCTTTCTTTTTTTTTTTTTTTTTTAATCTCTCATGTCCAGGATTACATTTTGATATATTTCTACTGCATCCTTTTTTCTAAAGAGATTAAAAACCTTTCTTCACATTACAAGTTGCAAAAAACAGACAAGCAAGATAAAGAGAAATAATGATCCCTGGACTTCTCCTTTAAATTTTAATATCACAGTGCTATTGTCCAAAACTTTAGCTCTGTATTCCTCTCTGAAAGCTAGAATACTGCAAACTTCCCATCACTATTAAATGATTACAGTGAGTTGAGTATGAACCTTATTAGTCCTGCAGTGCTTCAGAGAATGAGACATTCAAATTAGTTGCTAAAATTTAGAGTTGTAAAGGTAAGTTTGCATTTCACTTTGAATGACATCCTCTCCTCAAAGCTTGTAATACTCCTTTGTCACACATGGGGTTGAAAGGATTGTTTCCAATGGCCTAGGTCTGTATTACCTGCATCAAAGTGCCCATTTGCATCTCTCTTAGGAGTTTTAGAATGCCTTAATGCAGATAGTATGATACCTGGTGGCCCACCTTTATATCCCAGACTTCCTTTAGTAGCATTAAGATTATACTCTTCCTAGGATATGTTTTCCATTTGCTACAATAATAAAGAAAAACTCCAGAGAAGCAATGTCAGTAATTTCTGTTGTCAGCTTCTATAATATGAATCTATTTGTTGATGTATCAATTTTAGCACAGAAGGACCTCATCCCAGAACTCTCATTAATATCAGTAATTTATACATATAAGTACTACATCCAACATTAAAAATTACCTTTGTCATTTTCGTGGTAAACATTAAGAGCCAGAATTTATGAGAAAGACATCATCCATATGGTAATTTGATATCTTCAAAAATCAGGGTAGGCCATTTAAATTGCTAAGTTCAATAAAACGCCATTAAAGATATCTTATTCCCTTTCTCCCCAACCAATTCTGAACCCAGGAAAGGGTTACCAAGAAAGCTTGAATAGTGTCTTGTTTAACTTTGAATCAGATATGGCCCCATTTATTTCTTCAAAAAATGGTAAGAATTAATTAATATTAATCTATAATCACATTGATGGGAAAAATTAATGGAAATTTTAATAAAAATATAACCTTAACAGGATTTGAAGTTGTCCTTTAGAATATAAAGCCAACACTTTATCCACTAAGCAACTGGCCCTCTGCTACCAGCTGATGAAATTGTAAAAAAATTAACTACAGAATATTTCTTCTTTTGTTCCAGGTGCATAAGAGAAATGCTTTTGAGAACTATAAAGGAAAAAGAAAAAGACATTCATTAAAAATTAAAGTAAATATAGAAATTGACCAAACCTATGTGATATGGAATGTATATTTATTTAAGAAATTAAGGTGTTTGTTCATCCACACAGATCCTCTTCTCTCTCCTAACCTGTCAAGGCTTTGGACTATATTTTTTTACACGACAGTTTCTGAGAAGACTTGATAATCCTAAATAAATAGGTCAAATTATTTTGGATTACTGAAGTCTGGAGAAATATAAAATGACAGGTCAGTATTTGTCAGATTAAATAATTTTATTTAAGGAAAAATTGCGTATTCTGAAAATCAGTGCAATATTAAAACTATACTGTTAAACATGTATTTTCTGAAATATAACTACATTAATTTTCTCTATTTACTGTGTGCTATATAATATTGAGCAAACTAACCCATACATAGTGGTCACATATTAGGAATTTAGGATTATAAGAGAAACTTTTGTCTTTTTCACTCTTCATTGAATATTTCTAACAGTAGATACTGTGCAATAAAAATAATGTATGTGTAATATAGACTATTATTTTTGCCATTGCATTTATTTAGTGCTTGCCAATATTTCAATTCTGATACTGAATGTTAAAAATTATTTTTTCTGGCATTATATCATCCAGAGATCTATATCAGAAGGCACTTCTTCATAGCTACAGAATAATAACTTAGCTTTATAGTGATAACCCTAAAGCAAACAAAATATCCTGAAAGCCTTTTTAAATTATCAAAGAAAAAAACTAATATGAGAAAAATGTAGTAATAAGTACACTTCTATTATATGCTAGTAATTTGAAAATTGATAATTCATGTATATATGGTTACTCTCTGCAAAGCACAATTTTTGATTAACTAAAACAATGAATCCCTGACTATACCCAATGACAGAATTGACAGTTCTAGCATGATAATTAGACCCTGTGGTGGACATTCAAAATGAAGCAGAAGCAAAGATCCTGACTTCTTTTCTGTTTATTTTTACAATTCAAGTCATGTTTATAATCAGTGATGTGGTAAATAATCTTGTCTCATTCTTCCTTCCAACTACCTGATTTCTTGGAAGCAGCGTCTTTATTCCAAAAGCACAAGAAGATGAGAACTATAACTGAAAATTTCACTGATTTTAGGAGGGAGCAGCTTTTGTCATGAAATATTCCTCTGTTTAAATATTTTCCTTAACACTGGACAAGAATTAGCCTAGAGCTGCAGGCCTCCAGGAGCCTGGAACCCAGTGGGGACTTGTAGGAGCCAATTCCCCTCAATAAACACTGAGGCTTTTCTCTTAAATATGTCCCTTTGTATTATACGACTCGAAAGTTCCCATTTTATTTTCTTGCTATCAATAAAAAATGTGTGAAATAATATTGCAGATGCAAAATGCTTACATACTCTAGCCATGACTGAAGGTAAAACAAACAAATGAATAAACATAAATAAAGTATACTTCGAGAAAGAATATACATCTGGAGACTGATAAAACTCTCATATTGACACAGCCAAGCCATATAATTTAATCTGTTCAAAGAGTGTGTGTATGTTCATGAGTTCATTCCTTGTGAAGAGACATTGTTGGTTGTCACAACTCTCTGGGTACTGGCTTCTAGTCAATAGAGGTCAAGGATACTATTAAACATCCTACAATGCAAAGGACAGTCCCCACACAAAGAATGACCCAACACAAAAAGATCAATACTTCTGAGGTTGGAAACTTGCCTTATACCCAGTGAAATTTGGTTAAATCCTACTTAATGTAAGTCATCTTCAATTTTCCATGTCATTTCTTTCTCCACTAGATTCAAATGAAGCAAAGAATATGTGATACAATATATTTCTTTAAAATGGAAGAATTGATGCACTGCTTATTTTAAATGTAAAATCGCTGTGCCTAAGAGTACACAAAAATACCAGAAAGAGTTGTTCAGTGTTCGCCACTGTCAGCACTCCACCACAGATACCCCATCTGGTGGAGTCTGATATGGATAATAATGGTGGAGTGTTCTTGCTGTCTTGCCTGTAGTCATTACTGTGATGTTATTTTAGGACTAAGTAGTGTTTGCCCATTGGACCATAAAAGTGTGTCATGTAAATACAGGTTTTAGAACACACAATAGTCTGTCCATGTGTAGAAATATGCAGGGAAAGAACATCATAAAATGCTTTTTAATAGTATTTGTTGGGCATGTGAAGTAATTCCTTTTCAAAGTTAAATCACTTGGAAAAAAGGGGGCTTCTCTTTTCAAAGACCCCGTAAATAATTATGCTGCATTATACATCATTCATATGTCAATGCAAATTTTGTTTTTAAATGGAAGGAGTTCTGAATGACATGGTACCAAGCAAATGTCCAACATTAACCAAACCTTTTATTTATTTATTTACTCTCACCTGAATTGCTCTTTGAAATTGAATTGGGGGTAGGGGGTTAGTATTTATGTAGCCAGCAACCTCATATTTGACACTTCACCCTAGAATTAAATTCTGAACACTGAAATATCTCATAGAAAATAAATTACAAATGACAATACCTTCAAAAACATCCTTAACAACAGTTGAGACCCTTTGCTTAGCAGATATTAAATTTATATTGACAGCAAGAGATAAAATGAGAAATATAAAAGGCTAAAATAGTATTTAGAAACTCTATACTTTGAATCATACATAGAACTGTATACTTAGAAGTGTGTGATTATATTGTTGGAAGATTGAGATATACGCTGTGTTGAGCTTTTTTCCCTCATCCCGTAACAATGATGAACACTTTCTTATTGAGATCAATTTATAATAATAACAGTTAGAGAGTAAAATTTATAGTTATGTAAAATGAAACTGTCCAGATTGGATGCAGTGACTTGATGATACACAGAACAATCAGAGTTATTAAAATGGTGGGTGGCCTTATAGACCCTCAGATGCTTCTCAAAACAAATCATCTAGACAGGAAGAAAATCTTACAAAATGAAGTTTATATGCTTTCTGCTCTTCACAGATATTTTAAACTTGAGAAACAACTCTAGAGAATTATTGGAATTTTATTCTTCAAAAATAAAATGGCCAAATACCTGCAAATAGTCATTACACTCAGATTTTATTTATTTTAATATTTTAAGAAATGTGGAAAATGTGTGTGGAAAAGATAGATGATGGAAAGATAGGTAGATGGTAGATAGATAGATAGATAGATAGATAGACATTTTCCTTTTTTCCTTTGCCAAATTTCCTATATTTAGAAGATAGTTAAACACTCATTCTAGTAAGAATCCATTTTATATTTGATTTCATTAACATATGTTTAGGTCAAACTAGCAACTCCTTTAAATTCATTCCTCAGTTCTATCCTTTAGGTGTTTAAATTGAAAAGAAAAAATGATTAAAATATCATTTTATCTGTGTAGTGACATATTCCTAGTTATAAAAACTACTGACCAGTTTTATCCACTTCTAACACATGCATAACTTTTCAGTTCTTTAACGTTGCCACTCAAGAAAATATCACTGATAAGAATTTGGCCCGAGACCTACTCAATAATGTGATAGTTTACTTTCCCTGAATGGGTCTTCTTCCATTAAAGAAAAATACCAACTGGTGAGAGCTGAGACGGAGAATTATAAAACAAGACTGTTGTGCTTGCTTTGGCAATGCATATACTAAAATTGAAATGACACAGAGAAGATTAGCATGGCACCTAGACAAGGGTGATACACTAAAGCAAGACCATCATGTTGAATTTCCAGACTACAGTATACTGCCCAGATATCCTTAGACAGGTTTTGTAACTACCTATGATGGAGTTGCCTCATGTCTAAATGCTCATGGTAAGAGTCCCTGCCTCATAGGATTTTTACAGTCAGTAAATGATTTAATATGTATGGAGATTTTAAAACAGTGCCTAACATATAGTGGCACTGTATAAGGATTAGCTCTTCTTGAAAAAATTTTAATAGTTTTTCTTCATTTGAAGAATAAATGTATCATCCTTGAATAGAGCTATAATTTGTTCATTGTGTGTTTGTTATGGGTACCACAATAAGTAACCAGAGGCAACCTCAGGTGCAAATATGATAGATAGATAGATAGATAGATGATAGATAGATAGATAGATAGATCCACTAAACTAGTAAAATCACTAGCTCTTGAAAAAAGACTAGGACAACTAAGTCCTAGTGAAAATGTCCAGTATAAACTATAAGTAATACTCATGGTTTTATTTCCCAGTATTTCTATATGATAGGTTTGTTTTTCATATATAATAAGTCATAAAGAGTAAGGGAAAACAAAAATAATTTCCAATTTGTAAAGTTCAATTTAAGGTATAAAGACATGCCATGTGATTTGTCAGATATACTCTCTCTTTTCCATCAATGCCCTTAACAAGTAGTGCTTTACTACAAAGTAGATGAGTCAATTGGCCCAATTATAAAAAAAAAAAAAAAAAAATTTGAACAATATTGAGTATCCCAATTTTATCTGATATGCATGGTATTAGATCTAATAATGAAGTTTATATGACAGTTGTGGTCATCTTAAGATTTGTATTAAAGTTAAATTGCTTTATGACTAGGTATCAAATAGCATCCTTACAGTCATGACCTAATAATCTGGTTTTCTGTCAACCTCAGCAATCTAATCTCATGCTACTTCTTCCTTTGCTCACTAATTTTCAGCCACACTGGTCAATTTTTAGTTTCTCAAGTGAACTACAGCCCTTTCTTCCACAGAGATTTAAGATGAATACTGTTTCACTACCTAGAATAGCCTTCCTCCATATTTTCACCTATTCAGCATGTCTGTATTGGGAATAATATTAGCTATCACTTATTTCAACCTCTAAAATGCATTGTCTTCTCATTATATTATATAGTTTTAAAGATTTTATTTATTTATTTATTTATTTATTTATTTATTTATTTATTTGAGAGAGAGAGAGAGAGCACAAGCAGGGAGAGGGGCATAGGGAGAGGGAGAAGCAGGCTTCCCACTGATCGGGGAGCCCAATGTGGGGCTCGATCCTGGGACCTTGGGATCATGACCTGAACCAAAGGGAGATGCTTAATCGACTGAGTCACCCAGGCACCTCGTATTATATTATCTTGTACCTGCTTGAGCTTTTGTTGTGTAGAATTAATTTAACAATGTACTTTATTTTTTTCATGACTTCTTCCCCAGTAGACCATAAACTTCATGATGATCTGGACTTTGTTGTATGTTCACTTCTGTTCTCTATTAAAATGACATAGATGCCCTCACATCAACAAAATGTGTACTGATATTCTACTGTTCTCTTCTGACTTTTGACTAATTTGAAATGTCAACTTGATATTTCCATTCAATATGGTCCAGACAGAAGTCCTGACCTGCTCCCATACCACCTGAATTCTCTGTTAGAGATGAGAATCTTAATCTCTTACAAAGAGTACTTCCATTCACCTACTGTTCAAGCCAGAAACCTGGAAGTCATCCTTGATACCTCCATTTTCACACCCTCCATTTCCAAATCATCGTTAAATCCTGTCCTTTGTATGCATCAAATGTATGTAAATAAATCTACATATCTTCTCCATAATTGCCACCTGTATCATTCAGGGTCCTGCCATAAAAGGGTGAACCACTTAGAGTGGGTAATATGAAGGAAATGTTAAATGAAAACATATTTAAAAGATAGGGTAAGTAGGGTTTTTGGAAACCAACCAGAAATACTTCAAGACCTCAGAGCTAGGAGCAAGCAATAGGAAGCTGTTGACACTGTAAGCTGAGAGGACAAAGGGAAGAGTTACTAGAAACTAGAAAGGCTAGCTCCATGGTGAGAGATGTCTAAGATTAACCACGTCCTCTGATAGAAGAGAAGTCAATGCACAGAAGGAGCAGGGGAATAAAAACCAAACTGCATTCTGTTGCGGACCTCTAGTCACAGGCTGGTATTTCCCATTAGCTAAACCCAAGTCAAATTTAAAAGACAGAAAAAAAAAAAAAAACCCTCTTGATGTCATGCAAAATCATTAGTATTTGGGGGAGCCATAATGCAGGGACAGAACAAACTGAAAGTGTTCTGCAAACCATCTTTCACCTAGCCTTTTTTGTTTCTTACCTGAACTATTGCAATGATCCACTAACTGGTTTACCTACTCTGTCACAGACACCTATACTCAATCCATTCTCTTAACAGCAGTAAGAATTATGTTCTTGGAATGAAACCTATATCAAGTTTTTTCTGTCAGTATTTATCTTTTACTCCCAAACTCCTTGTTTTAAAATTGTATAGCTTTTATTTTTTAAAAAACGTTTAATTTTCTTAATCTTTTTCCACACTAGACTAAGTTCTATTTTCATCTTTGAGTCTTCTATCAATGTGACCAAAACACACTATGTGCTAAATAAATATTTGATGGATTAATAAACTTTAGAAAACAGATTTGTATTTTTATAAAAGCATCCCAGGAGGGGCACTTGGGTGTATCAGTTGGTAAAGTGTCTGCTTTAGGCTCCTGTCACAATTTTCTCGTCCTGGGATACAGCCTCACATCAGGCTCCCTGATCAGCAGGGAGTCTGCTTCTCTCTCCCTCTCCCCAGCCCCTTCCTGCCCCCTCCCTTGCTTGTGCTCCCCCTCTCCATGCTCTCTCTCTCTCTCTAAATTAAAAGCTTCCCAGGTGATTCTAGATTAAAAGAAAATTATTGGGGCAACTAATCTAAAGCTCTAGATTATAAAGAGAATAATTAGTAAAATTAATCCTTACCCATTTGATTCAGTTATTATATGTTAAATAGAAACTCACAATGTGTTCATAAAATGTGTTTCTTTGCTAGGGCTTGGCTAAGTCTACTTTTTTTTTTTTTTTTCCCTAGTTCTTTTTTCTCTTTCAGATATCAGGTTTAACCTTCATTACATAAACCAAGTATTTCTCCCTTTTAAAAACTCATACATGAACAACTTGATGGTGAATCAGTTCACATCTAAGTTTGGATTTAAGGAGAGGAAATACTTCCCAAGGAAGTGCTCTAATGCCCTCTCATTATCAGATAGTATAGAAGAAAAATTCTTTTCTACAATTTAAAAATGTAACATTTTTGTATATTTAGGAACTACCATAGGGCTGAGTTCATTTTATTGAGCATTTTAATGTTAAATTGTTTTTTTTTTCTTTTCCTTTGGATCACAAGTCCTGGAGGTTCTACATACCTGGCTCTGACCTTTTTCCATTTCATTTCTGATATTTTTTTAAAATAAATTGTTCCTATCTCATTTGATATATGCCAATATTTTCTTATCTGTGTTCAGATGTTTATATATGTTTGATAGACATCTGTCTCTTGTAGTACTGAAGCAATTCCATTTCTGTGACACATTCCCTAACAGCACCTTTGCCAAGAAATATTCACATTTCAAAATCTAGTATTTTGACAGATAAATAATAATAAATTAGTTAAGCATTATAGGATTTTGGGACATGAATATGTTTTGTGATCTCTATTTTAATAAAGTTATTTCAATAAACTTATGTGATAAATAAAAAAATACATATATATGCCTGCATATGTAAGTAAAAATAATTCTGTTTCAGCATAGAGATGAATAGTAGCTATATATTTTATCTCATTCCTGCACTTAAAAATGAAATGTAAGTAGAATCCCTAATTTACTGAAAATAATTGTGTAAACAGCAATTTATTAGAGAAATTTTCTTATCTTCTGCATTTAATTTTGGAAAGGGCACTAGCTGTAACACCTAATCTCCAGCATTTCCATTAGCAAACTGCCCTCCCCTGTGTCTGCTGTATTAACATCCATCTAGGTTGTAATCAAATATTTGTGTAATTATTCTTGGCAAACTTAGAGGTTGCAAAGCACAAGATACATATAAAATTGTAGTGGCATGTTTTTATTAGTAAATTTATAAAACTTGGGGCATTTCTTTATTAGAGACCCCAATAGGTGAATTCTATACTTAAGATAATACCACTCAGATTTGCAGAAAAATTATGACTCCAAATTTTGATTCCAAATCATTCAATTTCTACCTCCTCCTAAATGCAGTTATTACTGTTATTTCTGTTTCTGTCATTGTTTATTCTACTATGAATTTAAGAGTTAGATAATTTGGTTTATTCCACAGTTCCTTAATTAAAATGAAGCATGTCCATCCAATCTTTCCCATATGATTGTATTTTCCACAAAGACAAGTAAATGTCTTATGTCCTTTGTATTTCTCATGGTTTCTAGCACAGTTCTAGATATGAATAAATATTCAATAACTATATATTTTTTCTCCATATATTTATGCAGTCCTGACTGATTGTTATGATATATTATACAGTTTATTGACCAATGCTGGAAGTGACAAACTAAAATCAAACCTCTCACAGTTACTTAAGGAAAATCTTTTTTTTTTTTTTTTAAGATTTTTATTTATTTATTTGACAGAGATCACAAGTAGGCAGAGAGGCAGGCAGAGAGAGAGGAGGAAGCAGGCTTCCTGCTGAGAAGAGAGCCTGATTCGGGGCTCGATCCCAGGACCCTGAGATCATGACTTGAACCGAAGGCAGAGGCTTTAACCCACTGAGCCACCCAGGCGCCCCACTTAAGGAAAATCTTAAGAATCATTTACTTAGGGAATCTATTCTGCCAAGTCTTTTCTTGGTGTTAAATGTGATCAATATATTCTGACTGCTAATGTGATGGCAGTGATAAGATTACTATCATTATCTACCTCAAGACTTCAAAAATGAAAGGAAGTAGAATCTTGAAGCCAGGTGCTATGGGTCACAGGGGTAGGGGGATTAGAAGACAGCCCCTCCATCTTACCTTATACACTTGTATGGCACAGGTAATAATGTTAGAGAAGGTAGCAGCCTCCAGACAAAACATTGCAACTCCAAAATGTGAGGGCTCTTTTATTTTTATTTGCATTATCATAGACTTGATTATAATTTTAAATTAGTAAATAAATATTTATTGAGTATTGCTAAATTAATATGCTATGTTAAAATTTTATGGGGTATTATATTATTTTTCTCTATTTTTGAGTCTTTTGATCTTCCAAATATTTGATGAAGCAAATGCTTTTATCCTTAACCTGATCTTAATAATGAGTAGTATAAATTGATGTTCTAAATTGATATATCTAACTACATTAACTTTCATAGCAAAATCTACATTCCAATCTTAGGTAATATGCCCTGTTTTAAAATGAGTCCAAATATCAGGTCATGGGGAAGAACAACATTTAGGGGAAGATGCTAAAATACAGCAGCTAATGTTAATACTTACTAATACTTGCTTATCTACAAGTGTTTAAAGGGAAAGGTTTTCCAGCCATTATAAGATGTTACAGTGTTAATCTACATTTCACTAATATATTTAAAGACAATTCTAGAACTGTCAAGGATCTGCTCTTAAGTTTGAGAGAAGCTTACAAAGGAATGCTGACAGTTAAATTTTATGTGACATGAAAGCATTATTCTATCAAGAAAATATTATTAGTTCCTCAGACATTTGAGCATTTTACACTGCAGATTCTCAGAAAGTTCCACAGATACTCTCTAGTATATGGTGTTAAAATATTACCTATGTAAAATATCTTGAAGTGTAAAATTAAAGGGGTGGTCTGAATAAGCAAGGGTTCCTCTACTTCACTTGGTTCTACTCAAAATTATAGCAAAGTCAAAAGCTTTGAATAAAGCGCACATGTCTGAAAATTCCAAACTTTGATGGAGGGATTTAAAAGTATATGCTAAAGTATGTTTAAATGTTTCTTAAAGACTTACAAACTAGGAGGGTAACATTGTAAGCAGCTTTTGGATTTTATAATACATACTTGATAAAAGTACTACATTCCTGGTTCTGATATACTCCTAAAAATAAGAAAAGCTTTGTGGGTTGTTTTGTTTTGTTTTCCTCTGAGGCAGCAAAGAATTTTTGACCCAGATAGCCCAGAGTTCTACAGAGCTGGGCACAAATGATGACCTCTAACTTCTAATTATTTTGCATTCTTTCTCTTTTCCTATTCTATCCCTTATTACACTGTTTCCCAAAGTATAGCAAGCTTATCACTGACAATTGATGAGTTGAGTCAATGCATGAGCAGATTTTATTATTTAAAAATTGAGATAGTTGCCCATTTACTTCAACATACATTATGTAAAAGATAATCAACACATTAAAAATACCTTAGATATTATTGCTTAGGAATATAGGCTATATTTAGGTAATATAAATATTCAAGATTTTGAAAAGGAGTTGATTTAAAGAAAGATACTAAATAACTACTAGTTTAGGTGGCACATAGCTATGTCAAAAAGCAAAGGTGGGACAGGAATGTCTAAACTAGAAGAGACACTGTCCATGGTATTCACTGTTCTCATTCTGCTCGAAGACATGTTATCTCATTCTGAATCCAAGTAAACCTTTCATCCTTTGAAAGGTTCTGATACTATCATAAAAATATCTTCAGTCATTTCCAATAACACTGTATTCCCAAGCAAGCCTTTTACTAAATCATTAAGTCTGATGTCAACAGCTGTGTGATAGTAGGAAATAACACCAGTAAAATATTTTGCCTTTCATCTATTTCATCAATGGAAACTATTATTTTCCTCTCTAAAACAGCTCTCCTTTCCGCCTTGGTTTTGCAATTTTATATTTAGCCATTAATTAATCAAAAGTTCAAGAAAGAGGGATTTTATTTACTTGTTAAGGGAACTTGCATCCCTAATTCATTTACATATTCTTCCATAAGTTTCTATGATGCATTCTAACTCCTGTCAATTACTTCCATAGAGATTAATCTTTTAAAAATACTCTTTTACTGAAGCTCATTAAATATTTTAACAGATTTTGATGAAGTTTTATTTTTTTAAGATTTTATTTATTTATTTGACAGAGAGAGATCACAAGTAGGCGGAAAGGCAGGCAGGGGTGGGGGGAGAGCAGGCTCCCTGCTGAGCAGAGAGGCTGATGTGAGGCTCAATCCCAGGACCCTGAGATCATGACCTGAGCCAAAGGCAAAGGCTTAACCCACTGAGCCACCCAGGCGCCCTTGATGAAGTTTTAGAATATAGCTAAGGTTCAGAGGAGTCCGGAGCAGAGCCAATGACCCAGAAAGAATTCTTGAGACATCTTTGGCGCAAAATGGTGGTTTATTAAAGCACAGGGACAGAACCCATTGGCATAAAGAGCTGCAGCCCTGGTGTTGTGAGGTGTGGCAGGTTATATACTATGGGGTTGGGGGATATAAGGAAAAAGGGAGGTTTCAAAAGAACTTTCATATGTTAAAGAGGACCTACAAGATACCAGAGGTCTTGAGGTCTTGTCACTGTCAAGGTTTTTCCCTCTAACAAGGTTTTAACATTAAGATAGTTGGGGTAGGTATGTGCTATGGTGAGTGCTGTGAAGTGTGTAAACCTGGCGATTCACAGACCTGTATCCTTGGGGCTAATAATACATTATATGTTAATAAAAAAATTAAAAAATTTAAAAAAAAGAATGTCATATATGTCCCACCCAGGAGTGGGGGTGGGGAAGGTTGCAGGGTGTCAGCTTCTGCTTTGTCCTCAGCCAGCCTTCTGTTCCCTCATCATTTTGTGGACAGCAGTTGCTATATCTGAGGCTCAATGTAAATACACAGATATTTATATCATCTCCTTATACCAAATCTACTAAATACAGATGAGAACAAATGAGACAATAAAATATCAAAGGTCTTGGGGTCACTCTGGGAATCACACTGGTTTCAGTACCCTTAAATTTTGCCACTGCATTATATTATTTTGATATACAAATCTGATATCCAGACTTAGAGTGAATCTTTTTTCATATTTATTTTCAGCATGTGATATCAATCACTCTCTCAATTTTGAATGCCTGTTTTGCTTGATCTTGTGATGCTCCCCCATATTGATTTCCTTTTCACTTTTCTCAAAACTTACATTCTCCTTTGCTGATTCACCTGCTTCTTACGGCTTTTATGAATAAGCCTTGCACAAGGTAGCATAATTGACCTATCTCTACGCTCACCTTGTGTATTCATTATTTAGCATGCCTTTAATATCAACTCAACATTTGGGAAAACAGAATGAAAATATTATCAAAATGTGGCTATTACTTTTTGCAGAGTCACTGATGTGATTTTTCTCTACTAGCTTGGGGTACTAAATCATAACCTATTTTGTTTTTAAATTAATCACTTAGGTTTATATATTCAGTAGAAACTATAGCTACTGCTTATCCTCTTTAACAGTACTTCCAAACACTCAAAACGTGAAAAGAGAGTAGATGATTCTCAAAGAGAGAACTAAGATCATTCTTTCAATGGCAAAGGTGACATTAGTAGCTCAGGTGCCTACTCGGGTCAAATGGCACTTCCATATGGGCTACTTAAGTTAAATTTTAACTTCATATTAGTTTATGCTCAAATGTTTAGTCATTCTTACATAAATATAAACACTAAGCAAAGGTCTCAGGGCCTTCTGCCTCACCCAATACGAACAGCCATACTCTGCCTTTGAGCTCAGGGAACCACTCTAGGTATCAACTGCTCATGTGATTATTTTATTCTCTAAGGATTTAATATGCTTTCCAGGGCAGTGAAATTTAAGTAGGAATGTTATAGTCAATGAATAGAGAAGCTTAATGAACATTGGTTCTCAGAAATGAGTGATTTAGGGTCTTCGTCACTGCCTTTCAAGAGACTCAGGGACCACTATATAAATATAACAAATTTACTTCCAAATAGCATAGAGGATTGGGGGAGGCAAGCCATACTTCTCTGAGTCAATGGGGTCCATGAAAATGTTGGGGGAAGAATCAAAGAATATTTGTTTCACTATGCCAGAATATATTTGCTTAGTATCTCTTGGCATTCGCCTTTAAAAATAAAAATTAGTCTCTTTTCATTAGGTATCCTATTAGAGTTTGTACAGTATATGAGGAATGCTTGTATAAAGAGAGGAAAACATTGCTATTTCAACTTCTTTTTCCAGAGATTTTCTCTAATGAGATAACAAATTTTTATTTTAAAGATTTTATTTATTTGACAGAGAGAGGGGGAGAGAGAGCAAGCAAGCACAGACAGAGGCAGAGGGAGAAGCAGGCTCCCCGCTGAGCAAGGAGCCCGATGTGGGACTCGATCCCAGGACGCTGGGATCATGACCTGAGCCGAAGGCAGCCGCTTAACCAACTGAGCCACCCAGGCGTCCCATGAGATAACAAACTTTGATTAGGAAATACTTCATTAAAAAAAAAGAAACACTTCATAAACAATCACTGTTATGAACCAGGTAAAGAATAGATAAAATGAGGGCACTTGGGTGGCTCAGTGGGTTAAAGCCTCTGCCTTCTGCTCAGGTCATGATCCCAGGGTTCTGGGATTGAGCCCTACATGGAGCTCCCTGCTCAGCAGGGAGTCTGCTTCTCCCTCTCCCACTGCCCCTGCTTGTGTCCTTCTCTCCCTGTGTCTCTCTCTGTCAACTAAATAAATAGAATCTTTTAAAAAAAAAAGAGTAGATAAAATGCTCAGCTCATGAAGTTAAGATGAATTAGAGGATGAAGGAGGAGAGTAAAGAAGAAAATTTTGAAAGGAGAGGACAGGTCATGAAACTTGCTGGCAGACTAGAGCCTGTAGAGAAGTAGTGCTTGTTGAAAGTTTCTAGTCTTAGAAGGATCTGAGTACTTTCAAGTACTGGAATGTCTAGGGGAGCCTGGGTGGCTGTCAGTTAACCATACAATTCTTGGTTTTGTTTCAGGTCATGAATCCCAAGCGCAGTGTCAGGCTTTAGTGGGGAGTTTGCTTGAGATTCTCTCCCTCTCCCTATGCTCCTCCCACCCTCCCCAATAAATAAATAAATAAATCTTAAAAAAAAAAAGGACTCTCTTCCTCTCCTTCTGCCACACATTCTCTCTCTCTCTCGCTCTCTCTCTTTTTCTCTCTTAAATTAGTAAGTCTTTAAAAAATAAAAACAGGAAAAAAACAAAAAGAAAAGTCTCCTAACCCAGCAACTTATGCTAGGGAAAATTTGGGAAAATGACTCAGCTTGGCTTCCCCCAAAAACAAAGCCCACATGAACAAATACTTGGGTCCAAGTAGTTTACTTACTTAATATGTAATACAAAGAAGGAGAAGTGAATAGGGAAAATGAGAAAAGGAAGGAGGAAAACACAAAGTAATGGCACATCATCAAAATACTTAGGGCGCCTGAGTGGCTCAGTGGTTTGAGCCTCTGCCTTCAGCTCAGGTCATGATCTCAGGATCCTGGGATCGAGCCCCACATTGGGTTCTCTGCTCAGTGGGAGCCTGCTTTCCCCCCACCCTGTCTGCTTCTCTGTCTACTTATGATCTCTGTCTGTCAAATAAAATCTTTAAAAAAAATAAGATCCTTGGAGAGGAGTCAAGATGGCGGAGAAGTAGGAGGCTGAGACGACATCAGCCAGCAGGAGATCAGTTAGATAGCCTATCAAACCATTCCGAACACCTACAAATCCAACAGGAGATCAAAGAGAAAAAAAACAACAATTCTAGGAACAGAAAATCGACCACTTTCTGAAAGGTAGGACCAGCGGAGAAGTGAATCCAACGCGACAGGAAGATAGACCCTAGGGGGAGGGGCCGGCTCCCGGCAAGCGGCAGAGCACAAAATCAGAACTTTTAAAAGTCGGCTCCACGGTGGGACATCACTCCAGAGGCTAAACTGGGGTGAAGACCTCACGGGGACAACGTGGACTCAGGTCCCACGGGGTCACAGAAGGATCGGGGGTGTCTGAGTGTCGCAGAGCTCACAGGTATTAGAGCGGGGAAGTCGGCTGCGGAGACAGAGCCGAGATTTCCTGGTGGTCTGTGACACGGACCGGTGCTCTGTGGCACTGGCCGGTGCTCTGAGCGAGGGGTCCCCACAAGATGCGGGGAGACTCCGACCCGGGAGAGCTCAGGGATCTACGGGGTCCGGAGACTCCAGGTGGGACTCTGCCAGAGACAGAGACGCTTGGTCACAGGCTGGGTGAGCTCGGAGCACTCCCAGAAGCCAGTGAGACGGGACTGCTTAGGCACGATTTTCTCTGAGCGCGGTCTGCGGGCGCGCGTGGTCTCCGGGCGCAAAGGTGGGCTGGGGAGACCGGAGGGATTAAACGCTTTTCTATGAATGCGCACTGAAGACTGGGGCCCCTAGCTCTCGGCTCCTCTGAACCGGAGATTGGGAGGCCGCCATTGTCATTCCCATCCTCCGGAACTCTACGGAAAGCGCGTTCAGGGAACAAAAGCTCCCAAAAGCGAACCTGAGAGGATTACTTAGCCCGGCCCCTGGTAAGGGCGGTGCAACTCCGCCTGGGGCAAAGACACCTGAGAATCACTACAACAGGCCCCTCCCCCAGAAGATCAAAGAAATCCAGCCAAGACCAAGCTCACTTAACAAGGAGAACAGCGGATTTTCATCTGGACAAAATGACAAGGCGGAAAAACTCACCACAAAAAAAAGAGCAGGAGACAGGACCGAAGGCTAGGGACCTAATCAATACAGACATTGGTAATATGTCAGATCTGGAATTCAGGATGACGATTCTCAAGGTTCTAGCTGGGCTCGAAAAAGGCATGGAAGATATTAGAGAAACCCTGTCAGGAGAAATAAAAACCATTTCTGGAGAAATAAAAGAAATAAAGTCTAATCAAGTTGAAATAAAAAAAGCTATTAATGAGGTGCAATCAAAAATGGAGGCTCTTACTGCTAGGATAAATGAGGCAGAAGACAGAATTAGTGATATAGAAGACCAAATGGCAGGGAATAATGAAGCAGACCAAAAGAGAGACAATCAACTACGGGACCACGAGGGGAGAATTCGAGAGATAAGTGATGCCATAAGACGAAACAACATTAGAATAATTGGGATTCCAGAAGAAGAAGAAAGAGAAATAGGAGCAGAAGGTATACTGGAGAGGATTATTGTAGAGAATTTCCCTAATATAGCAAGGGGAACAAGCATCAAAATCCAGGAAGCCCAGAGAATACCTCTCAAACTCAATAGGAATCGACCCACACCCCGCCATCTAATAGTAAAATTTACAAGTCTTAGCGACAAAGAGAAAATCCTGAAAGCAGCACGGGACAAGAAGTCTGTAACGTACAATGGTAAAAATATTAGATTGGCAG